>JBBPTU010000310.1:0-28307 GCA_038094295.1 Tylopilus aff. beelii | reverse complement strand
TACAAGTATAGATGAGGAAATGAAGTGGGCGAAAAGCCGAAGGCTTTTCCGGCCCGAAGCTGCACCCGGAGTGAGCGAGCTGTGTCCCTTGAAGGTAGGAGATGGAGCGACGCGTCAAGTGAGTGAAACCCGGGTGTTAGGAGCTCTAGATCGACTCACGATCTTAACGAACTGGCGGGAGAATGTACTTTTGAAGATTGGATATTAATGCCGAGTCGTGTTGTAGGAACGGAGCGAGAACAAGTGCATGTTGGCGCAAGTAAGCAGTGAAGGCGTCACTGGACCATCTACCCATGTTTTTGACAACGTCGAAAGGGACACCTTTGAGAAGGTAATAGAGAGTTCCTCCGATGCGTAAACTATGACCCTTGAGGTCTGGCATTTCTGGGTGAAGTTTTTTGATGTCGTCAATTCGCTTGGTAATTTCTTTCTTTGATAATGGTCGGATGCCTTTTGAAGGGTGCTTCCAAGAGAATAGGTGGTGATTGGGATTGGGCTGGTTGATTGCGAAATGAGAATCGATGGCGGATTTCGGGTCGATAGAAATAAGACCTGGGAGTGGAGCGCAGTGAGTTTCCTCGCCCAGTTGGGAAACTTTGGTGCGTGGGATGCGAAATTTCATAACCGGGAGGTTTTGGTGGTTCGAAACGAAGGAGTAATGAGCGCGCGTGATGTGTATGGTGGGATCGAATTTGGAAATGGATGTGACAGAGAATTCACCTAGTCTCGCGATGCAGAAAAAGGAGCACGAAATGCAAGCAAAGATGGCCGCATCACGCGGATCAAAGGAATTTAGAGACTGTTTGAATTTCTCGAGTGTTTCTATGGTGAAAGGAGCACGCTTAGGACGTTTGGAAGAAGGTGGAGTTAATCTATTGGCTCCTTCTAACAGGGCTTTGTATTCTACGTCGTTGATGTTCCAATCCATTCCGTGAAGCACATGCCAAGCGCGAATTGCAGCTGCATAGTTGGCAATGGCTGAACCCGAATGTCCTCCAGCACAGTTGGCGAGGAAAGCAGCGAGTAGATTCGACGAGATGGGCGCGCGAAGATTGTCGGGAATGTTGTTGACGTCGCAATAGACGTGGTAAATGAGGAGTCCTGTACCATAAACTTCTTTGGTGGATTCTGCCCATGATGCCCCGACGACCGTGATGATGCGATTGATGTCGTCGTCTGAGAGGGAAGGGGAACTATGGTCATTTCTCGTAGTTCGCGGGGAAGAAGGTGAGGGAATCCAGAGAAGTAAGCGTTGTCGAGCAAGGCAATGCGGACGAAGAGGAGATGGAGCTGGTACGAGGCCTTGTTTGTATGGTCTAGGCTGTGCTTTGGGATGCGGTTTGGAAGGATTAATTGGGAATGGGTTGGAAAAGCGCAGCACTTGCGGTTCAGTCGTTGCAGAGGGCGAAACGGATTGCTTCGTCGTCATCTCTCCTTTGGATGGCGGTTGCACGAAGGGAGGTGGTGCGCTGCTGTTGGCGATCAATGAACTTAGGTGCGGGAGGTGGTATGGAGTTGCGATTAATGTATCGGGCTTCCCTTGGATGTGTTGGGGCAGAGAATTCAACGATGAGATCGGCGAGTTGTGGAGGGACGGGGAATGAGGGTAGGAGGAGTTCTGGGTCACTGTAAATACCGCGGGAAGGTTCGTCTGCTGGATTGTCGCCGCTCGTGACGTAGCGAGTAATGACGCTGTTGATAGGAAAGGTGTCGTCTGCAAGATGGGTGTGAATTCGTTTGAAGACGTCGTTGACTTCTCTGTTGCGATGTCTGCCCACTTTCCAGCTGTCGATGACGCTGGTATTGTCTCCGTGCACGATAACATGTTTTGGAGGGCAGGCGAGGTTAGCGATGGCCATAATAAGGAATTCGAAGCCGATGGCTTCGGCCCACGCAATGTCGCGCTTTCCTCGGTTGGTTTGCCAGTCTGGGAGGAGTCTCCAGGCACGCCAGCGGCGTCCGATGATGATACCAATGCCGACGCGAGAGCTAGCATCAGAAAAGGCTAGAATGTCTGTATATGTTGGTGGGGGGATGATAGGGCGAGAAACTCTTCCGGAAGCTATGGCTGAGAACCACCAGTCAAGGTCGGGGGCGATGGTCTTTTCTGGGCGGTGGGGCATAAAAGGTTTCTTTTCGCACACCGCTAGCATGCGTTCGAGGCCTGTTAGATACGCTCTGCCCGCGGGAATGATCGAGGCTGTGTGTAAGAGTTTGCCGTATAGTTTTTTGACGTCCTCGAGGCAATGCGTGGCCCTTGATTTCCACTCCCGTAAGGCATTTAAGTATTTTAGTGCCTTATCTGGACTTAACGAAACTGTGCGATCACGGAGATTCCATAGAAAACCTATGTAAATGGTAGAATCGTTGAATGGCTGGTCTTTTGATGTCTCCCACGGGATGCCGAGTTGCTCGGAGACGCGGTCTATGTCCTCGATGGAGTACGTGAACAGGTGATCGTGCGGGGATCTGCGGGAAGCCTGTGCGAGATCACGTATGGGGTGGGTACAGGGTTCATTGAACTCCTGGTATGACCCATCATCGAGGATGCGACCTCTGAATGATAGACGACTGCCTTGCTGGATTTTTCCGTGTAAATTAATTTCCTTAGCCCATGACTCTCTTTGTTCGTTGTATTGGTTAATGTATTGGCGTGGAATGCGAAGGAAAATATGATCGTCTACCCATTTATCCATAGGGCCGATGCCATGGAAACGGAAAATGGAGGCACCTGCGTCAGCTAGGTGGCCGTAACATCCTGCTGAGGGTGTTGCTCCAAAGGCGACACATGTGTCGATACAGCCGTGTGATTGGGATGTGCGGATGACTGAAGCTGGCCACTGTGAATGGTGTAAGGGAATTGTGCGGTAGGCTTCTGCGACGTCACGAGTTGCCGCTTCCGAGCCTGGTGGGAGGTGTGCAATTAATGAAAAGACAATGGGGAAGGTGCCCCATGACGCAGG
The DNA here is from genome assembly GCA_038094295.1 of Tylopilus aff. beelii. Lineage (NCBI taxonomy): Eukaryota > Fungi > Basidiomycota > Agaricomycetes > Boletales > Boletaceae > Tylopilus > Tylopilus aff. beelii. The sequence goes on along the minus strand of JBBPTU010000310.1, from coordinate 25,344 downwards.
GAAGTCTGCAGAATTAATGTGTGAGTTGATTGACGGAGAAGGACTGGATAGTGAAGGTGATAAGGGAAATGAAAAATTTTGTACTAGTCGAAATTTGCCCGGTTTACCCGGTTTGGGGACGATGGAAAGGGGAGATGATTGGTATTGTCCGAGTACGTGTTCTATTAGTGATAGGGGATAAGGTCCCAAGTATCTACCTTTATCTACTTCTTTGCATATTATGTCATATAATTGGTCGTGAAAGGTATCTGCGGATGGTGAGTTACGAGGAGATTGAGTACGTGTAATGGTGGGGAAGTGAATTGAGAATCCGTGCTTTAGTCCGTGGGGTATGTTACTATAGTCATGGAAGATTCCAGCCTCGCGAAGGAAATGATCCCATGCATCTGGTTTATATGGAGTTCGCGGTTGGGATTTTCTGTGCTCGAGAGCAACAGTGAGCTCCGTGCGCTGCTGAACCACATCCTGAGCATAGGTGAGCGAAGCACCTTCTGTTGAAGCAGCCTTCTCTTCGCTGCCATTTGGTACAGAGTCGCTCGTTCGAGGATTTGGCGAAAAGTTTCTTATGGACACGTTTCGCGAATGTTTCGAATTTGCCGTCCCATGTCTTTTCTCGGTCGCATTCCGCGACTGGGACTGAGTGCGGATCAATGCCGAGGCAGACCGCGCATGGTGGGAGGGGTTCGTCGGGCGAAGATGCTGAAAAGTGTGCTGATGGGGCGCGAAAGGAACGGTTACGTTTGTGGGGTTGTTCGGAAGTGAAAGAAGGCGAAGGGGGGCGTTTGGGGAAGGTGTTTCTTGCGTGGGAATGCGATTGGTTGTGAGCGCCGCCCGCCGCTTGAATGGATGCGAGTATAGCTGATAGTTTGTCTGTGGCCTGTGTGAATATTGGCCAGGGAGGGCGTAGGTGGGTAGCGGGCGTTGTAGCCGGAGCATTAGGGCGTGGGAAAGGAGGGCGTGGAGGCCAGCGCGTTAAAGCGAAGATTGTACGGCGTGATAGCCAACACGTTGAGGCGTAAATTGAAAGAATATAGGTGATTGGGCATTTGCCTGGTTAGTGGAAGGGAAATCGGACGAGGAAAAGGAAAAAGAACTTGCCTCTTTCGCGCTGTTGGCTGTCGCAATCGAGACGTCGTCAACGATCTGCGATTTGAGGTCGTCGAGTAAAGACTGCTGGATGTATTTGAGATTGAAGGAGTTGGGGGAGTCGAGGGTATCGTGCCATCTCTTTCGAGCTATAGCTTGGTAATGGATGAGGGCACGGCGTCTCATTTCGTCCGCACTGTGGCGCCAGGGATGCGCGCCGAGTGCCATCCAGAATTCTATGTGCGCGGTTACCCGTTTCTCCTCCCACTTGTTCTCTCTCATGGCCTGGATGATGCGGTGCGTGGCTTCGTCAATCTGTTGCCACGTGAGGAGCTTGTCCTCAATGACATTCTGCTTGATTTTGGTGGAGAGGGTGGAGACGAATGAGTGCTGTCCTTGCTCGTCTTGCATGAGCGTGAGGGCGTCGTTGTCCGCGGAATTCGCCGCAGCTTGTGCATCTGCAAGGCCTTTGTTGGTGAAGAAGTATAGCTCGCAGTATTCGCCTTTGCTGAGTTTGCGAAGGGCGAGAGGAGAAGGAAGAACAGGTGGATTAGCTGACATGGGAACGTCGGCGAAGGGAAGATACTTCTTGCGATTTTTCTTTCGGTCGTCATCTCGCACTTGGTCAAGTTCTTCTTGCTGCTTCCTCTGCTGTTCTTCGATGTCTGCGCGTTGTTGATCAAGCTGATTCTGCGCACGATCTTCCTCGGCTTGCCGATTGGCATCCCATTCTTCCCTGTCTATGGTATTCTGGGTGATCCAGATGTTGGTAAGACGGAGAGTGGCTTGTTCGTTTGATAGGCCGAAGTCGTCGATGAAGGGTTGGCGTGCGTCAGCATAGCGTTCCGCTAGGTAGTCAGGTGGGGCTGCGTCGTAAGGATTGACCATGGGAGATTCTAGCGTAAGGAATGTAAAGAACGCGAAAAGAGAGACTCTAGGATTATGTCGAGCGGAACGACTACGGGACGATGCGAAGTGGGCAAAGGAAAGGACGCTGCGCCCACTTCGCTTCTCACGCATAGACTAAAGCCTTCGTTCGCCTCGTGCCTCGGCTTACGTAGGCTGGGATCTCGCTCGACGATATAGTTGGCAATTACATTTGTAACTAGCTGTTCCCACTTTCGGCCTCTTGTTACGACTTTCGCTCTTATTTCGCTAGAGCTGTAAGTTTGCTCCTCAGCCCCAATGTCGATGAACGCTATACGGTCGGTTCTTATGAATTCGTCTGCCAATTGAAGCATCTCGTCCTGATTTTCGTAAAAGGACTCGCCAGAGTCCGCACGCCGCCTATGAGCACACACTATGCGGCAAGCTTCTTGGTCTGGAGTAAGGCATGCCCTCAGCATCGAAGCCATTGCTTGTTCGGAGGGATAATATTTTGGGCAGAAAAGACGGATGAGGGTATCAAATCCCAAGAGAAAAGTCAATCTCGAGGAAGGAAATGTACAGGTCACGTTATCTTGCCAGTGATGGGAGAGTTCGACAACTTTCGCCAACCTTGCTTGGAGGAAGCGAAGTAAAACAGTCGACTTCCCGACAAAGGTTGGTTCATCTATGATGGCAACCGCAACGTTGTTGTTGGTCTCTGAAGATTCGACACCGGATCCAGTTATGGCACGAACATCGAGGGAGAGGAGGTACATCATCTCGAGTCTTTGAATGAACGTTGCGTCCCCTGGTTTCAACACCTTGTCCGCGTTGCGGACAGAAAGTAATAACATGCGCGCATCGTACGACTCCGGGGAAGCAGGAGTGGCAAGCGAATCTTTGGACGACGGTGGTGGGAGTGAATTGGCAAGCGCTAAATGTGCCAGGGTCGGGGGGTTAAACGAAGAGTCGAGGACTGATACGCGGAGTGTGGGACGGGTATGGGTGGTATGTCCGGGTCGAAGTGGCCAACGTTCGTGAGTCGTGTAGACAAGCTCGATGGGGGATATTCCATGCTGTACTCTCCGAAGCATCTGCTGTGCATGGCTAGCAAAACCAGGTGGAATGATCGAAGTGGTAGGGCTCATGACGTGCCACGGTTCTGATAGACTACGATTTCAGTCTGGCATTATCGATCAACTACTGGGATGCTCACCGAGCTGCGCTCAAGGAAAAGACTCGGTGCGTGGTAGCGACGGATAAGATTAGATAAGAATTGCTGAGTCAGTTGGTCGCGGTCAACAAACGAACAAAGTGTACCGAGTCCGTGTCATATCACATTTCCAGAGTCAACGATGGAAAAGGATGCTGAAGGTTTCTACACACAGAAGACGGGAGATGGTAACAGAAGAGACATTCCATCAACATACATTCATGTTACTGATTTGATTTATAGCATCCGCGAAGCCAGAAGGGACAGAGAGCGAATCGAAGAAGCCTGAAGTCGCAGAGGCGACAAGAGCAGGTGCGCATATCAAACTACTCTCTTCTGTCATCACAAGCAAACTATGATTGATGTAGAAACTTCCGATCTAATATCATCTACCTTCGAGGTTACGGTGTGTTACTCGTCCGACCTGTTCGGTATATCACGACCGTTCACAATAGATCACAGGTCACATTAGCCGATCAACAAGCCGATCCAAACTCCCCTTTGTACAGCGCAAAATCATTCGAACAATTGGGACTGTTAGTTCATCACTAGCATTCTTTCGTGTTTCTCATATGTTCTACTTTCAGACATCCGGATCTACTAAAGGGTTTATATGCGTTGGGATTCTCGAAACCTTCGAAAATTCAAGAACGTGCACTACCCCTTCTTCTTGCCAATCCGCAAGTACAACCTACTCCAGAGATGGACGCTTTGTTAATCTCATCAACTGTCCAGACCGCAGAACATGATTGGGCAATCACAGTCCGGTACAGGAAAGACTGCAGCATTCGTCCTTACCATGCTCAGCAGAGTAGACTTTTCGCTCAATAAAACACAGGTACGAGAGAGACTGTTCATATTCAATTAGCTTTTCATTCATCGCAGGCTATTTGTCTTGCACCTTCGCGAGAGTTGGCACGACAGATTATGTCGGTTGTAGTGGCGATGGGAAAGTTCACCCCGGTACAGACAGAATATGCCATCAAGGACAACCTTCCGAGAGACGTCACCAGGATAACTGCACAGATCGTTGTCGGTACTCCGGGTACTATGACCGATCTCCTCAAACGAAGAGTTATCGATTCTTCCGCTATCAAAGTTTTCGTACTGGATGAAGCCGATAACATGCTCGACCAAGATGGGCTAGGGGAACAGACGTTGAAAGTCAAAAAGTCGCTCTAACACGCTATATACGCATTCTATCCACTGATGCAACCCACTTATTTAGTCTCTTGCCGCGAACACAACCTCCTCAGATTATTCTCTTCTCCGCTACATTCCCTGATCATGTACGGAATTTTGCCAACAAGTTTGCTCCAAACGCCAACAAGATTGAGCTGCAAAAGGAAGAATTGTCAGTAGAAGGCATCCGCCAGTTTTACATGGATTGCCGCAACGAGGAGCACAAATATGATATTTTAGTCTCATTGTATCAGCTACTTACGATCGGCCAAAGTATCATCTTCTGCCAGGTAAGCCATCGTTCGTCTGTCGATCGCATAGATGAATATACGCCATTCCTAGCATCGGCACACTGCGGACAGAATCTCACAGCGAATGACCGCCGAGGGTCATAAAGTCGCTTCCCTTCATGGCGCCAAGGATGCTTCCGAGCGAGATTCCATCATTGATAGCTTTCGTGAGGGCCGGGAGAAAGTCCTAATTACGACGAATGTCATCGCCCGGGGCATTGACATTCTTCAAGTCAACATGGTTGTCAATTATGATCTTCCCCTAATGAACGAACGTGGAAATTTCCATTCTAATGATGGCAGACCAGACATCGAGACCTATATCCACCGCATCGGTGCGGTCCTTCAAGTTGTAGTCACGGCTTGATCTCTTACTGAACAAAAACAGGGCGAACTGGACGTTTCGGACGTAAAGGCATCTCAATCAACTTTGTCCACGACAAAAGAACATGGTTACAGATGGAGGAGATCGAAAAGACCCTTGGGAAGAAGATTATCCGCATCGAGACTAACGACCTGGACGAGATGGAGGAGGTACATCTTCCTTGTTTACTACTTTCGTTGAAAAATGACCGCTCCGCAGAAAATGAAGAAAGCATTGAAATAGGCAGGTAGATCTGCCTCACGCGCTTACATGTTGAGATAGTTGTATGGACTTGCACAGGGCACTGTAATATCGTCGAAATCGAGAGGGAAGATCATATCCCAAAGCAAAGCCAGCAAGGTTGTCAGAGAGCGATCGATTAACCCAGACGTACTATACTCTGACACGTTCAAATCGTGGATCAGTACTGGATTATCAGCCGGCTGTAGATATCACCTTGTGCTCCTGGCTCAAGGGAGCTGATTGACCATTCTAATGATCTAACAGTGAATAATCACCATGTTCCGCGAACAGTGTCACTCTGTGTCAGGAATAAGGAGTGGCCCGTGGTAAATAGTTCCAGGGGAACATTAGATCACATCATTTAACGGATGTCTGAGGTTCAGCGAGCTACCTCCAGACCGGTAACGCAGAGTGGTATGGGTTGGACGATGTTTATATTTGTATGCAACAGCACAGGCATTAGCCTAGGTTCAAGGTGTTTCTTTGACGAACCGACGTCACTTAGATGAATCAAGTAGGTCATGCAGATGGTATGAAATCTGGCATAATTTGTTGCAACAATGCCAGACCAGGGATTGGAATTTTTTGTTGTTGGCTGCAAGTGTTCCGTGAGCAAGTAGTGACACAAGGAAAAGAGACGCTTACAGTTCGTTGACTGGACACAAAACTACGATCAGTAGAGAACCTGTTTAGAAGTGCATTACATACCGCGAATAAGAAAGTTGGCCAAAACCGCGACAAAGAGGACAGCGCTGACAACGAGCGGACCGGCGATAGCGTCTGCGAGGGGTCAAGAACAGTGTTAACAAAGGAAAGGAGAACGGACCGTAATGACCAGGGTCACGCTTTCGGATCATGGTGATACGAGACTGATAGAGGAGAAAGCCGTATATCTCCGAGATTGTGAGGTAAACGATAGGATTCGGAGGGTCGGCCGAAGAGGGACGTACCAGGACGCCGATACTGAGGATGGCGTAGACATATGCAAAGGACCGCGCAACAGGATCACGGGATGCATTGAAAAGTGCCACGGCGAACGTTCCGATGAGGATGGCAGCGTTGAGCCAGGAAAGCCAGGCTAGGGAGAGGATGAACGGGAGATAAGGCAAGGCAGCGGGACATACTTCGTTCGTTGGCAAACCAGACTTTACCCTCTACTTTGATAGCATTGGAAACCTTGCGTGGCACGCGAACGTTTGGAGGGAGCGACTGGATGGCGCTGTAGTTTCTTATGTTTGCGGTGCCTTGTTCAGGGATATCGTCCTCCCTGGTGTAGCGGGAGGGGCGGGGTGCATTTTCCGGGAGAGAGTCGAGCGCAGACGAGGAGAAGGGGAAGAAGTTGGACCAGGAGAGCCCGAATGGCCCCGTGCTATCGCTGGTGGATTCTCTGCTATGTGCCATGAGAGACGAAAACCAAAACACCGCCACAGGGCTAGTCTTGCAAGCACGTGACACATACTGACGTCATTCGAGTACGTTCTGGGGTCTTCTGTCTCGCGATACTGGTATATAGCGTACCCGGGCGAACTGAGACGCTATACGACATGGGCAAGGACTACTACAAGATACTCGACGTGCCACGCTCTGCGACAGAAGATGACATCAAGCGTGCTTACAAGAAAATGGTATCGACTCTCGATCTCTCCACATCTCTCGTTTCTCACCGACATCTCTTAGGCCCTGAAGTGGCACCCTGATAGAAATCAGGGATCAGAGGAAGCTTCGAAAAGGTTTAAAGAGGTTGCACACTTCGTCCTTCGAGATAGGACAGACCGCTAATTCAGCCCACAGATCTCTGAAGCGTTTGAAGTACTCAGCGACAAGGACAAGCGTACCATATATGACCAAGTCGGCGAAGAAGGTCTTAAACACGGAGGGGCTCCACCTGCCTCTGGAGCTGGCCCATCACCCTTTGGTGGCTTCCCTGGTGGCACCACCTCCTTCAGTTTCAGCACCGGTCCTGGTGGTACCGGAGGATTCGCCCCAACCGATCCTCAGCGGGTATTCGAGTGTGTATCACTCTGCAACACATCACAACGTCGCAGCTGACTTTTCTATCATAGAGAAATATTCGGGAAATCTTCTTTTTTTGGAGGTATGGGTATGGGTGGAAGAACGCCAATGTCGTCATCCATGTTCGATGATACCGCAGCTGGTTCCTTCTTCGGAGGCATGCCCGGAGGTATGCCTAATCGCCCCCAACAACGCGCAACATCCACACCAGCACCGCAGTCGTCAGAGATCACCCGTCCGCTCAAACTTTCGTTAGAAGACCTGTACTCGGGCTCTACCAAACATCTTAAAGTCGGTAGGAAACGTCTCGACGGGTCAACCGAGGAAAAAGTGCTCGAGATACATGTTCTTCCCGGCTGGAAGAGCGGAACAAAGATTCGCTTTCCACGTGCAGGTAACGAGCAGTTGACCGGCGAACCCCAAGATCTCGCCTTTGTCGTTGAAGAGAAACCCCACCCTGTCTTCACCCGAGACGGAGACGACCTTATATGCAATGTGAAGATACCCCTGGTTGAAGCATTGACTGGCAGTGACACCAAAAAGGTGGTCGAGTTACTCGATGGCCGCAAGCTACAGGTTCCATCCCCCGTGGGGATAGTCAAACCAGGCAAAGAGACGAAGGTAGTTGGTGAGGGCATGCCAATCCGCAAACAGCCAAGTTTGAGGAACAAGGGTGATTTGGTTATCCGTTGGGACGTTCAATTCCCAGACCACCTAACCCCCTCGCAGAAAGAGGGCATCCGACGGATATTGGCGTGAGCCCCTGAAAGCCCTCTTTTGGCTCTCATATAACACTGTGTTCTTAATGTCCACACGTTGTCATGTATGATCCGGAGGTGATCGGTAACATCATCAATGACACTGCGGTGGGTACGGCGATGTTGCTCCCTCGGACTTCAAGGTCCAGACAAGACGTGAATCTTAGGTACCATCCCACCTAGAATACCTAGATCGGGTGTCGTTCTTCGCTTTGCGAGAGGGCAACTTGAAGCCGCGTGGGGACCCGAAGCTACCAGTAATCGCGCGGCGTATCATACGATTTCAATAAGTTTAGAGCCTTCCGGTGAGTCCCTGTTAGGCTGCCAAGTTACCTTTGATGACAGGCCCAATTCCAGTCCCCATGGGCTCTCAGCGGTCGCACCCTCTCAGGCTGAGGTTGAGATTTCATGATACGAAGCAACAACTTGAGAGCAAAAATAACCTGTTCACAAGCACGTCAAGAATACAGCGAAGCAGAGTCCTCCTCGTGTTCTTACAGGTGTGCTGTTTCGATGAGGAATCCGCTCCAGGTCTTGAAACAGGGCAGCGTGGGGTAATAAACCTGGTTCGTCCGTTGAGCGCACTTGGCAAGGAACGCACTGCCGGCTTCTTGAAATCGTTCTATTTGGAACAAAGGAGATACCATTAGATCCGTAGATATGAGAGACATGTCCAGTTAAAGTTGACCCTCTGGACTTGATATGACTCCTCGTGTAATCAAAATAATCTTGCCAGCTGTCCACGTCGGGACGGGATAGATACTTGACGTGTGTACGTTGGACGTGCATCTGTCGCGAATGAACGTCAGTGACCGAAATAAGGCCCAAAGGCCACCTAACCGTGTTGAGTCGCTCATCACTAGTGGGAGCAGCCATATGCATTACCTTTTCGTCGTCTTTACGCCACTCCGAATGAACAATTACTCACTCCAACGCCGGCAAGCAAAACGTGCTCAACACGAGGCCGTCAAGCAAAGCAATGTCGTGCAAGCTCTGTGATCGTTGCGAATCTATCTATCATAGTGCGAGTTGATCGCTTTTGACCGTCGGAGCTCGCTCCTCGTATATATCTACTGTACGTTCAAAACCCACAACGAGCCTGCTCTTCTACTTTCTGACCCAGCAACCCGGAGCAGTTGCATCACCAGGCGTGACTCGTAAACTATTCACACCATCCTACTCTCGTTCCGACAATGCCCGCAAGAAAGCAAGACCATTACGCAGTCCTTGGGCTCACCAGCAACGCGAGCGACGATGCTATCAGGGCAGCATATAAGAAACTCGTGCGCATTCTCCTCATGTATCAACTTCTGTCAACTAACGTGGGAGCAAGGCACTGCAATGGCATCCAGACCGTCATTTAGTAGGCAAGGAACGTGCTGCACAAAAATTCATTGAAGTAGGTTCTTCGCTGCAGTCATTAGGTGTTCGGATTGCATTGAACCGCTGGCAGGTGAATGAAGCGTATCATGCCCTGATGGATGGGAAAGAAAGTGTGCATTCCTCATCAGCGGAGACCTCGTCAACAACAAGCCCTCCTACTGGCAGTACTCGTTCTGATACCCAACCAAAAAGTTCTCAGGAATCCAGCCGGCCACCCTCAGGAAGCTCCAACTCGAGCAAACAGTCTAAACCTCATCCCTCGGACTCGTCTTCGGCACCAACCGATGATCATAGTGCGAACGCCCCCGAGTTTAACACTCGAGCTAGGGCTTCACCACCGACACCATCGTCCTCTCGTGCTCCATCTCCTGATGAACTGAAATCCAGCTCCCATTCGAAACCAGCTGGGCCAGGTTCGGATAGGAGTCAGCCTAGTTCCGACCGGGCGAAGGGTGGTCGCGGGTCCCATAAGTCACACGATCATCTACGAGATCCTCCCCGTTCGACTACAACCAAGGCCACTACTTCTGCTACATCTGCGCGGAGTCACGGTGCGGAAGATCGAGGTGGTTCTACTTATTCTGGATCTTCCGGGAAGGCCACCGGTTCCTCGCGAACCAAGCCTGAGAGGAAACATGATTCGCGCTCGGAGAAGACGAGTCGCACTTCCGGGTCTGGTAGGTCGCGCGTATCCAAGCCCGTTATACCGCCAACGTCAGGGCGATTGCACAAGTCACCCAAGTTTGGTTTCGCAGAGTGAGTAAGGACCGCCGTCTAGGTGCGACGTGCTCACCCCCTCGAAACCAGTGATTTCGTCCACAAACTCTCAAAGGGAACTATGAAGAGCAAAGCGGAGCCACCGACCTCCTTACCTCCAGATCAAGATGCAACCCCATACGGTACACCACTTCGCGCAATCAACACTCCCCGAGGCCACTCCAAGGAATGGATTTTCCCTCTTCCTCTGACACTTGATGAGATGTATCACGGGACGACCTATCGATTCCTCGTGACAAGAGAACTGTTGTCACATCGAACCGAGAAGGTAGAGATCTCTATTGATATCCCGTCAGGGACGCGCACTGGAACAAGGATCGTCTGCCCGCGTACAGGCCATCAACGGAAGGACGGGACGCTCCAGGATGTAGTCTTCCTCGTCGAAGAAGTTCCTGACGAACGTTTTTCCAGAGTCAAGGACGACCTGTTTATGGACGTCTGCATCCCGTGGGCTGATCCTCTTGCCGACCAAGGAGGCGAAATCAGCATTCATGGGATAGATGGGAAAGAGATCACTTTCGCGTTGCCTTATCCGATTTATGATAATGCTACGGAAGGTCAGGTCCTTGTGAAGGGCGCAGGGATGCCAATCCGGGAAGGGCGCAGGACAGTTGGCCGTGGTGATATGATTGTCAGGTTTGTTATCTCGCACGAGGCTTCGACGAATCATATTATTGATGCTGATCCAGGTGGCGGGTAGTGTTTGCCGCTCATCAGTCCAAGTGGCAGACATTGAAGAAAGCGCTCCACCTCGACGTTTGACCGTCACGAACACGAACCATGAGTTATGGTCTATGCTGTTATCTTCTTCAGGTTTTCATATATGGACAAGCACGAGTGTTTGGCAAGCGTCGCTCATTACATCAGGTTACCACTGTACAGTATTCATGATTCAGAGTCACGACATGGAGACTTTTGCTGGTTTATTTTGCACAAGGAATTTCATCATGGGCTACATACAACTATTCTCCCCACGTGATTGGCTGTGGCTACACGCGGAGTCGGCGAGGCAACGGCTGTTTACTCCGGACGCGAGAATACGTCAGCCGGCTGATACTGCCGTCACCAGTGGTCGTTCTATCACTGCAACAAGTACTTCGAACTACATGGTCATTGCACTGGAAAGTACAGCCTGTGGCCTTCGAGCACTGGTAAGTGGTGCAGATTTGCAGGGAGCGGGTTCTCCTGTACTACATGTGCTTCTTGAAGCAGGCATTCTCCATTTCATTCCACGTGTGCATGGCGATTGTGATGTTCCACCCTTAGGAATGCGATGGGCACGCGGTGGACCCCCTTGCCATGCCATGAGCCTACTATATAAGCCCACAAACAGGCCTGCAGGCGTCTCCCCATATTTGAAGCGCATTCTACTCTTACTACTGAGAAAGCTCAGGCTGTCGAGTCCCCGATGCCGCTCCCCTTTCTCAATCAGAACCGGAATCACTGGACCACTCACTTACCCCTGAAGGTGAGGTAGCATCCCTGGAGCGAGTGGTCCGTTCAAACGTCTTTGACCTCAGGTTGCCAATATAATTGGGGCCCTCTTCGTTATGGGGGGAAATGTCTATACGGTCATTTCTCCCTGGGATGTGTACTACACCGGCAAAGAAACTTACTTTACTCCTGCTTCTTGGTCGTTTTTTATTTGGTGGGTCACTGAGGTTGGTGGCATTGCCAGACCCTTAGCTGACTTGTATCCAGGCCTCTCATTCACATGTTAATATTTGGCACCTGCATCTACCAATTCTCTGGACGTGGTAAAGAAATCATTCTCGAACGCATTGGCTGGAAGCTGCCGCTCCTCGACTTTCTCAACGCAATGTACATTTATTCTTGGACTATCCAGGAATATCGATACGGTATGTACGAGTCCATCGATCGCTCGCCCCTCTTCTGAAGATCCTTCAGCTTTGGTTTTCATCCTCTTCGCTGTTTCCGTGGTGACGGTGAGTGAACTCGCTAACATTCACAGCATTCGCTGATTCCTGACGATCATAGCAAATCTATCAAGACGTCAAGGGGACCGCGCTCCGCAACTTTTGCGACGAAGTGTTCCTGCACCTTCCCTTTTCACTGTACCACGGCTGGGTTGTCAATCTCGTCTTCCTCTCCGCTTTCGAAGCGTTTGGTGTTGATGCGCTTACGACACCAGCTGGCCCCTGGACCAAGGCTTGTGTATTCCTTTCATTGTACGCTCCTCCTTTCTTTCTTCCGGCTGTTCCGTCTCCAACATTTCCCGTTCAGCTTGTTCCTCCAGATGGTCGATTTCGCGTATGCCTACTCGGCAGTGGAGGGCGACCTTCCGGGGTGTCTCGCCATCTCCTGGTACCTCTTTGCCGTCGTCGTCGAGCAGAGCAAAGAACGCTCTGGGTTCGTTCACTGGAGCGGACTCGGTTTCGCCATCTTTTCGCTGTGTTGGATCATGCGGTGTGTGATCGGCCTCGAGTTGAAGTTCCGAGGACGCCACAATCGGTTGGGCATTGGCGAAGAGACCTCTCGTCTCTTGGGTGGTCACTAGAGTGCAATAGCGTGTCATAGGCAACTCTTCGGACGGAACCGTTAGTAGGATGTTGGATAGTCTGTCATGCCTATATTTCTTCGTCAGGTCGTCATCAATATTTGATGTCTATGCCATGAATCGATTTGACTCATGTATCATATTTCATTCTACATAATTTGTTTCCATCAAGTCCGACGCCTGCGCTCAGACCTGGTATGACATGTAATACAACAGGATGATGGAACAAAATGGTCAGGAAAGTCAGGATAATGAAGGACGTCAAGGCGCATGAAATCAATCGTTGTAGTGCAAAACCATGAACCAACAGAAACGGTGTGAGTGATGCATGAAAGCCCCTATTCAAATTTCATCGGTTCAACCTTGTCGGGAGTGGGTAAATTGGCGAAACCAGGAGGTGGGGCGGTCCATTTTTTGGTCGGAGTGCTATGTGGACTTTGGCCATCACGGCATTTACTTGACTTCGAAGGTCCGAGCTTGCATAATACAGTTGGAGGAGGACCAATGAGCCGTGACACCGTCCAAGGTAGCTCAAACTTGGCAAGGCTGGCCCATTGAATATAGCGGGATACCTCAAGATGGAGCATAGGATAGTATGCCGTGGACGCTTTACGGCAGATCTTCCAACGAGCATAAGCATACCAGCTGAGACTGAAGCAAGAACAGCATACCAGGATGATTCGTTCGAAACCCGAAGCAAACAAATCCATATGGAAGCGATGGGCAGACATTTCATGTTCAATGGAGAAATTGAGGTCATGGACAGATTTTGAAATGGCGTTGATGAGCTTGAGGTGTGTTGTCTACTCCAGATGATGAGTAACATTCCAAAAAAAACGCCTGCGGACGTACGAAGTAACCCATCGCTTCAAACTCCACTCCGCCCGTCATCCCTCCCGGTGCTTTGGGTTTCTCAACTTTCCCTTCATCGACCTCTGAGAGATTCCATATAGTATTGTTCGGGTGACAAAAAACCCAGAAATAGTCCCTACAAACGTCGGAAAGTTCCTGTAGATATGATTTATATATTCTTGGACGATGCAAGGATTCGATGAACGCATGTGGGGACACAGGTGACGCAGGTGATTCTGTGGGCGGAGGCGCTGGTGTCAATAGTATAGCGCGGATAAGCGAGAAAAAGTTCTTGTGAGGGGGAGGTAGTGTAATGACATTGCCGGAAGATTCTGATGATTCCCATGCTTCGCGGCGGAGGCGCCCACCAGACGAGGGAAGAGAGGACGTCGGATAAATATCAAACAAGATAAGGAGCAGCTCAGTGATGAGCTGACGGGTCGCGACATCACCAGGTTTCTTGTCAGAGTAAAGCAGCGAAATGAGTTGAACGAAGGGAGTTGGGCAGGAACTTCGGAGGGCGAAGCATCCAATTGAGGACGTGGAGAGAGCCTTGAAACACCGCAACAACTCATGAAGCATTTGATCGTCATGTTGTTCCTCCCTTGAGTTTGGATAAGACCGCGTCCAGAAGGAGACGTAGGATATAACTAACCGCCATTCCACCTCGAGAATTTCATTGAGCCTTGTCAACAATGCGCTATAACCCCCTGAGCGAAGGAAATCTTCTGTCCAACTGCAAACAGGTAAGATACAAACAGATTTACGAAAGGAACACCAGTACCTTGCTGCTTCATTTCTGAGCATGAGTCTCAACTTCTTGACGATTTCCACATCAAGCGCAGTACTAGACGACGATGTCAAGATGCTGCAAAACTTTACGGGGGTCGTCCCCTTCCAAAGTGCCTTTTCTTTCGATTTGCTGGACACGAGCTCGGCTGGAATCGCAGGCGCTTGCGAATGAGAAAGTGTTTGGGCAGCATCGAGCGATGCACCTCTTCCATGAAATTTATCTAAACTATCCATAGCATGCAAGTCGGTGGTGCTCCTGCCAACAAAAGGGGAGCTCCAAAGTCCGCCTCGTTGCGGTTGGCTGTCATGGCCTAGTGTGGAGAAGGGGACATGGGGAGATGCAATGGACTCGATGCTACGCGCTTTGCGTACTGTACGCGGGGTGGACGGGGTCGCTGCAGCGGCGGGATTCGTCACCATGACATGAGATGACTTGATCATCGCAGCTTTCACGGTAGCATCCATGTTGGCGAGCTTTGGACGGAGAGCAGGTGGGATTTGCAGGTCATCCTGTTACATCTTGTTAGGATTGGGATAGTCGAGGGACGTATCACTTGCCAAGAGCTTGTCAAATGCCTGGCTAGTGACTATGGGCTCGACCGAAAAGTCTTGCAACCCTTTTACTGATTTAGACTTTTCGTGTTTTGCCTTGTCTTTGTTGGGAATTGCTTTGGATGGTTTCGCCGGCACTGCAACGACCGTGTCTGGGACATTCTCCTTGCCATTGGAGATGTCACCAAGGCTTGTGACCATGGTAAACTCAGTAGAAGGTAGCCTCCTGGACGGCAATATGCCTTTAAACATAGCTAGGGAATGTAGTAGTAAAAGACGAAGAGAGGTTTTGCCTCGCGGTTCAGATTCAGGACGCGCTGGTCACATGACAGTTTATTTTGTAGATTAATTTAGACTTGCTTAGCTAATGACACTGCTCATGATGGGCGCCCTCGTTTAACCTGTGATGCTGATGCCGTCTCGGTGGCGCAATTTCCGAGCGGTCGGTATATAGTCCCAGGCGTCGCGCTCGTGCCCTTGTCTCCCGCACTCGAAATTGACCTCTCACAGTGAGTCCCTCTTGTATTGTAGTAGAATATAGCTAAAAGAACACTCAAACAGAAAACAACTAGTAATGGATACTACTGCTACCTTACCGTCTAGCCTTCGCGATATATAGGGTGAGTAGAATAAAAATCATAGAGAAAGTGTAACGTGGTCCAAGTGTCCTGCAGTCTCAAACCAGTAAGAGGAGGTTTCGCCCTTGGACATGCAAGAGGTCGCGCCATTCGACTGGACCTCCCCTCGTATCCCGCCGTTGCCAGGCTGTCTGCATGACCATCAGTGCTTGGTGGACGTTGCCAAAGTGACTCTGCTGTCCGACCAATCTTGCTTTGAATACCTCACGCCTGATATGGTCGTCCGTTAAACATCCCGCCAAACACATCGGAAATACTAGCGTCCGGTCAAGTGCTGACAACGGCAGTTGACGTACAAGCTGGTCGATGACGTCGATCGACTGCATGATTTCTGGGACGCCTACAAACCCGTCAGTTAAGCTTGCTCCCTTCCACGCAGTATTGTCCTCACCTGGAAGTGGCTCGCTTAGTACCGTGTGCAAATACAGGAGCGCCGCCTCCCGATATATCTTAGCCACCACTTGTCGCGTGTCTGTGACAGGCGGTATACCGGCCATCCCCTTCAGGTTCAAGTCCTCGCCAACTGGGAGGTCTGGGTGTAACGGAGTTTGATCGGGTTCACAGGGGCACACTGGCTCGCATGAGCGAAGGTGGCTCTCGATGATGTTTCCACGTCGAATGAGCTCTTTCATACTCAGGCAGCCATTGCGCATCTCTTGTGTTTTCCAACACGAGAGAGTGGAGATTTCCGCAATACCAAGCAATACTTCGTCTGGACATCCAGTGAGAGTGTCCACGCGAAGGTCCGAGTCTTCTTTGCCACTCATTCCTGAAGTACCCGACCAGAAACCACCACCTCCCCGATACAACCGTCGATAGAAGCCTATGTGCTTAGGTATAGTATGCAGGGTAATCGTTGACATGACATCTAACCACTATTCGCGAGTCAGCTTCAGCGTGAGCGTAGCTGCATGCGTTCTCACCATGGTGGCTTTGAGTGCTAGTCGGCCTGCTTGGCTCATGTTCATTATGGCCAATTTGGGATTTTCGTGCGTTGGAATTCCAGTTTGGACCATCCAGTCATTTGCGATATCAAGCATTGGTCGCCAATCAGTTACACCTCCTGAGAACAAGGAGAAGCCGAGAAGGTGTAGCGCAGCATTGGCATCATCTTCCGTCAGCGCCCCTTCTCGCGATTTATACAGTTGCGCATGGGCAGTATCATAGAAAACTATTGCCGGCGAGTTTTCCAGAGTGCTGTTCACTGGCTCCAGTCCTCTAGCAGCGCGAATGCGCATATTGTGGAGACTGGCGAGGGCACATATGGCGTTGCTCAACGGGCCTTGTGGGTTTTGAGACACAACCTTTGATTGACTCGTCAAATCGAGGTGAGTCTTCGTTCTGGTCAAACCTTACTGAATATATGGCGTTTGCGGCAGAGTTACCCGCAAATGCGAAAAAAGACTTTCTGACATGATCAAAATAGTAGAACACATGCTCGTGTTGAAGTGGGTGTACCGACAACGCAGTGGCTTCATGGTTGTATCCGAGTGCCTGCGGGCTAACGCCATCGAAGGCGTTGTCAAAGAGTCCAAGGTCCTGTGGTGACGGATGCGAGGAGGGAATTGACGTGGATGGTGTGTATGGCGAATAGGTGACAAGCTGTGGTAGTGATGGGTCAATGGGCGGTAAATTCATGTTGAAAGGTGAGCTGAGTGGTAACCCTGAATTTCCGTCTCAATCATTGAGTAGGTTGTGGTGAATATCGCTCACCGAACATCGACATTGCTGTCGGGCTTTCACCCTGACTTTGCGCTTGAGAGGTGTCGAGCATCGTGAGACCAGGTATGCCAGAATCATTGATGCGGGGATGGATCGTTGATCCGTTCGCAGGACCCCGATATCCGTCTGTGGCGAAGACGGTCGACGACGACGACGACGTAGCTTGTATTATAGAGGAGCGCGGTTGCCCGCGGATGAGGCCAGCTCGGGTCAATTTCGCTTTGATTTCTGCTTTATAAGCCTCCACTGCCCGTTTGTCCTAGAGAAAGAGTCAACGAGCGTCAGCAAAAATTTAGAAGATACGCACGCGCATCCAGTCTGGTCGTCTTGCTCCCCACCCGAGACAATCGATTTGCAGTCGCCTGCACGTATAACAGGAGTCGCCTTCCCGCTGCTCGTCGCATTTCTACGACGACTTTGTCAGGAAGAGAAACATTGCCGATTCACGCTGACTCACTTTTCTTCTCAGTCTGCAGGTCCTGATGGGTGGGCCATGTCAACCAGTGGCAAAAAATGCGGGTAGGCCACGAACCAACAACCACCCCTTCCTGCCGACGTTGGTCTAGGAAGGTCTATCGACATTCTGTTGGGCGTGCCACGCGAGCTTGTGTTATGCGGCTCGGTTGCATCCTTTGATCTTGGCGCCAGTGAGGCCGTTAGAAGATCCGGGGAGGTGTTACTGGAAGGGCTCTCCGGAGAAGGGGAGTGACTTCCGTTGGAGGAGTTGGAGTTCCTCTGAGACATGTTGCCGCACGGGGTAAGTATCGCTGCGTCAGGGGGACCGAGAGCTTGTTATTAAAAGTGGGTATGACAGGCAGATTGTCGTCGGGACAGCGATGATGGAGGGATCGGAAGATGAAGAAAGGAAAATCGCCGAAGGGGAGCGTATGAGGCAGTCGGGGATATAGATTGGGCAAACTCGCAAAGGAGAAAGCGGCGTGATGGCATCGACGCGGCCAAGTTAAAGAAGGAAGATGCCAGAGGGACAGTCTCTACTAAGGGGCCGGAAATCAGTGCATGAAACCATATTGGTAGGTCGTGAAGTAATTGGGTACGAGTCCTCGGGTACTAACTCCGCAGAAGGGCTATGACAAGTTCCCGTCGGTGCAGATCCAGCTGCGACACGGAGTGATCACCCTCCCGTTTAGTGCGTACTCATGCATGTAACGGCTCATAAACAACTGTATATTGTGTCAGATGAGTCTTCTTGGGAATGCTTCTCGACATAATTATTCATCCCAACCTTGAACGTATCCATCTCGTAGGGTAGTACCGAATTTCGTTCTCAAGCTCAATTAGATAAGCTTCCGAACAGCATGGCTATGACCCAGCCGTGTCCGCGATTCGGCTCCTTGCATCATCCTGTGCGGAATAGCATCCCTACAGGATGAGAGCTCCAGCAAAGATCCCAGTTGGAAACATCAAAAGGCTATTCCGACCGTGGTGACTAGCAAGCATGCACGACGCGTGTTCGGGTCCGGAAATTCATCATACCCGCCACGTATGGTGTGTCACAATCGGCCCTATATTTGTTTTCCCACGCACCCCGGTTGCTGCCATCATATCGTACCGGCAACGGGTGGTGCGAGGGGGTACAGCGGAGGAGCTTGACCGTGGATACGATCAACGCAAGGCGTTGGTTTACAGTCACGGTTGGCGTCGTGATAATGTGCTGGCGTTCACGGATCATACATTTACTTTAATACTGACTCGCCAGTCCGAGTGGTAATCGGATGAGGAGCGGAAGGGCCCGATCACTTCGCGAAGCTGAGGACTATCGTATACAATGTAAAACTTGCTTCACTTTGATGGGACGGGAAGACTACTCCGTCGGAAAGTGGAGGTGAGGACTTGCGGCTGGATCGCAATGCTCGGTGGAGCGGGTCTTCCGTGGCAATTGGGGGCGGTCGGCGAGACGGGGGTTGAACGGAGCCTCGGACGGGTTTGGAAAATTTGACAGCGATAATTTTAGAGCGAAAAGAAACAGAAGAACAAACGAGGGAAGAGTGAGAAGCAGTACGAGGCGGACAAAACGAGCGTACGTGTGCGGTTCCTTGAATGCCGGGGCTAGACCTGTTCCGACACAGTAAAACCATCTATGGGGAACGTTCGTATGGCAGGTCCCGGTTCCTCGACTTATCGCATCACTGTTTCTTGACGGGGATCAAAATTCGCGATACGGCTGCAGCTGAACCTTCCCGCGATTGGCAACTACGACTCATTTCGCCTCCAAAACGGCTTCGGATGACAGGGGGCGCAGCCGACCAGAGCTCAAGGCACTCCAGACTTATTCAAACGAGGCACTCACGACAAATAATTATTCTGTTGGGCTTCTCCCAGTGGCTAATCGAGGGCATCTCTGGACATCTTGCGCCAGATCGGTTTTGGAAGGAGATGCCCGAACAGACGATTCGGTCAGGGAAGCGAGCTGGGCCGTAGCCCCGTACGTAGTCATGTGGCTAAACATGTCAACAGTACCCATAAACTGTGAGCCGCGAACCGAGCAGTGGCCGCGTCAGCTCCCCGACATAGTTTTTGACCCCCCGAAGACGACCTCGTCCCACGCCGACGATGACGACGATAATTAGTGGGTCCATTGCACGCAGTGGCGTCCTCACGCGACGCGGAAGGTTCGCCACTGACTCGGATGCCAGCATTGAGGAACGCCTCGGCGACGTCTCGGAGAACTCCCCCATTCGAGCCAACCCTGGGCTGAGCTGTCGTCCCTCGTTGCTCCGGGTCGTCCCGTCGGACGGCACATACGTTTTTGATGCGGATTGCCAGGCAACGGCTCGAAGCCTTGTTCGCCAACGAGGGACAAGGGCCGATAAGCAATGGCTACTCGAGCATGCCATCCATCGGCGGGAATGACTGTTTGGTTTAGCCTATGTGACGACTATGCTGTCAGTGCACAGTGGCGGGTCTATTTGTCAGCAGAGATTACATCTAATTCCCACGAGAGTGGAGCGTGGCTGTGGTCTTCGACAGGCGTGCACTGCGCTGGTGGATGCGGTGTCCATCTGGGGAATGCTGTACCAAACCTAGCGAGTCTGTTAGAATGGAATGTATCGATTAATGAGACAGCTTGTAATGAAGTACAGCTTGTAATTGGGGGGTATTTTTCCGCGACAACCATCAACACAAGCCTTTATCCTGACCAGCAGTCCAGTGGGAAGGCTCGCAATGTAAAGCATGCAGTGAGGTGAGAACATACAATATGAGAGGATGAGATCGATGAGGGCGGAACATCACAATGCGTATGGTAGCGAGATGAGACGAGAGATTTGGGGGAAAAAAAAGAAAAGTCCAGGGCGAACAAGCGGACCGTTACACGAGGAGTATTTCAGCCTTCTGCATGACCCGGCGCCAGTCTACCGCTCCGCAGGAGCGTTGTTTCCAGACTTCCTGGATCAGATACGATACCTGTTGAGAGTTTCCGATAGACTGGCTCTGCTGCTCGCTGAGGCGTCTAATGAAGTAAGCTTGGTGACGAGGATCTTCGGTCAAACAACCACAGATACAAATGCTGAAGACAACGCTCCGCACGACTGCACGACCCGTGGGTCCGTCCTCGGCCTTCCTCAAACATTTGACCGTATCGTCGACCGCTTCTATAATTTCTGGACACCGCGGGAAGTCGCCAGAAACGACCGAGTGAAGGTAGACGTGTGCCGATGCACGAAAGACTTCTGAAGTGAGGCGGCGCTGGTATGCACGTGTGTCGGGGTTGACCTCCGATTCGTACGGGGAGCTGGACTTTTTCAAAATCTCCTCAATCCTGTGCCCGCGCTTGACGAGTTCTTTGACGCTGAGGCTACCGGCAATGACGTGGTCCTCCTTCCACCTTGCCAGACTGGCAATCTCCGCGAGGGCGAGGACGATATGGTCTTCGCAGCCCATGACGGATATCATCGAATACTCCGACATCGGGATCGCGGGCTCATCATCGAAAAAGGCGGTCTGTGGGCCGTAGAGTTCTCGGATGACATTCAAAAAACGTGGCTCCCTGATGAGTGTGGCGGACGCAAGGACGTCGAACCATATCGACGTTTTGATGATAAAGCGGAGGCTCTCCGAACAGCGGTGGAGGACTCTGCGCGGACCTCCGTAACGTGGATCGTCGAGAACAGAGAGGGAATATGTGCAGGCAGCGTCGAGGAAGGTTTGCCATTGGCCCTTGCCCCCGCTGAAGAGGAAATAGGAGACGATGCACAGGCCCGCAAGGGCGTCGCCTTCTGTCAGAGGACCCTTGAAGGAGATCATTTGCATGCGGCTCAACGCCTCTACGTCCGCTGGCTCTATGATGGGGAGTCCTTCCTTTTGGACGCTCTTGCGGTGGAGGTCGGAGAGGAGACAGGCGGCTTGGCGAGCATTGTCGCTCGTGTGTATCAACATCCAGATGATTTCGTCGAGGGAGTCGCTCGCGTGGAGGTACTGGGCACGAAGTACATGTTTCATGTAGTAGTTCAGAGCGGCGTTCTGGTGATCGTTCAACGTGGGCCAGGGGTATTGATCGACGGCGGGGGAGGGGAACATCAGGTAACCGGAAGAGACATCGTTCTCCACCGCGTCACCATCGTAGATGGGCGCAGTATACAGTGGTGAGAAGTGACTTGTATGGGGGCGTTGGAGAGCGAACGAATGGTTTGGCCCTGCAAGGAGGGCATTGAGTACTATTATACATACAAATACTTAGTAACGATACGAGGTCTTACATGAATCTAAGCTAGTGTTAACAGGAGGCGAAGAAAACGGGACAGCAGGAAGGAGGACTTCGGGGTATTCATTCCGTTCCAGAGGCGAGTCGGGACTCAGCTCGTGCACAGCAAGCAAACCTATGGGGAGGTCAGGCGGGACAGGGGAGGAGGGGCGAGGGACGCACGATCATCGGGGTAGCGGTCCGTGCGGAGGGGGTATGAGGAGGGACGCTCGTCGTTGGTGGAGGATATGGATAAGGTGGGTGTCTGCGGGCTGTTGGAGGGGGACACATAATCGGCGGAGAGGGCGAGTATTTGCGGCTCCTGTTCGGCAGCGCGTGCTGCTGAGCCAGAGTGGCCCTTGATCATGCCCTGAGACGCGAGGAAAGTCTTGATCTTTTCTCGGAGGTCGAGGACGTTGCGGTTCTCCTGGGAGATGTGTGAGATGGGGAGGGAGGGGAGGGGGAGGGGGTTACCCGCAGCCATTCAGGACGCTTGGCACCGAAGCCGAGGCACTGGAGACGGAGGCGGGCGCAGGTGGAGCAGCTGCCCTCGGGGTTCATCTGCTCGTCGCATTTCTGGGAGGGGGTCAGGGGGGGCAGATGTGGGGAGGAGAGGGAGGACCTTGCGGCGAATCCTGCAGGTGTAGCAGCCGGACTTGGCGCGCACGGCGCCTTTTGTTTTCGGAGGGCCTTGCCTGCGCGGCTGGGGGGACTTTGGCGCGGGGGGCATGTTGTGTCAGATCAGTGTGGGGAACGGGGACGAGGACGCGATGGTGCAGCCATAGGGTATAAGTAACGTATCGACCTGGTGCACACCGGACTGGCTGCATCAACACACCCGGGTCTCGGGGTCCCCCTCACGGCACCCCCGATTTTCAGTCCGCTGGGAATTCCTGCCAAGGGGCATTCGCCCGTTTCGGCCGTCGCGGATCCAGCTCCACCCACAACTCCTCGCCACTGTCACCCCTCGCGGCCAAGTGGCAATGTCGATCAGATTCTGCACCTGCCCGCGCTCGCCCTGGGCCACTTCTTTCTGCCGCGCGCGTCGGAGAATAAACTTGCCCGGCGTCCTCTCAGGTGCCCGGGAGACGCCCCCCGAAGACTGCCACTATGTCTGGAATGGGACGCGTCCACTTCCGCGCTTGTCGCCTGCGCCACTTATCAAACGGGCGAGCGACAAAGTTCATCAAACTCGCCATGACGCCCTTCTCGTCCACAGGCCACTCGTCCGACCTCTACAGATTAAGCAATACGTACATATCCGTGACACCTGTGAGAGCGAGGTACACCACATCTCGACCTGCGCTCGCACCCGATAGCCAGTGCCGTCATCCTATCCGTCCGATATCGGTCCACCGCCCGGTCCGCTTATGCTCAGGTTCCTGACCTTCTGCCTCAGTCCGCTGTTCGACGCCCCCCCTTGAGCGCCGTCCCCCCCTCCTCCCGCCGGCTTCGACGTCTGATTTCCGCTTGGATCTCCAGGCACAACCCCAGCTCCTGTCCTCCTCGCAATCAGCGCCCGCACCGCACTCAGCCATTTGATCTCCTCTTCTTCGCTCGGCGCGCACAGCAACAGCGTCCGCTTCGTCGTCACAATCTTAAACGTATATCGCCCACACGTCTGATCCCGCTGCTCCGGCGACCCCCCCGGCCCTTGCGCGCTCATCCCCGGCGGTGGAATCCCTCCGCCGTGCTTGTGCGACTGCATGTCGAATTCGAGTGCGTCTAGAATATCCGATACCGAGAATTGACGGTGCGGCTTCGTGTCCTGCCAACACCACGTTCATACATCAGCCACGCCGCAGATCAATCAAACTCCACTTGCCATGTGACTCCCCGAGTACACCAGTTTCTCTCCGTAGAGTACGAACCATCGTTTACGCCAGTTGTGTCGCTTCGATCCACACTTCATCAAGTAGCCGGAAACAACTATCTTTGTGGTCCCGTCCCGTGCCGGTCCTGGAGGTCGACCAGGCGAAACCCCGCCGATCGTCGGTCGATGTTGCGACGACGTCGAGTATGTACGCTGTGCACTCGGAGAGATATCTTCCGAGTCCGATGATGTGATGTTTTGTCCGTGCAACGTCTGAGTCGGAGGCGGCGTTATGGTGGTGCTGCGACTGAGTACCCCTGGCGCTTCTACTATCGCTACCGGCGTCGTAAGTGATGTCTGAGTCGAAGTCATCATGAAGCTCTCCCGTGCATCCTGAATGGCCACCACCCATTGTTGCACCTCCTCGGGGCTCTGCGCCTGGAGATAAAACGTCCGGACAGACGTAACGACTCCAAAAGTGTACGGGTGCTTCTTCAGCATGACTGGCGTGCACGAGTGCACGTCCGATAAGTTGAGCAGTCGGAGAAGCTTGTACTCGGCGGAGGTCTTGTAATATGCCAGGTGCTCGGGCCGTAACACAAACCACCTCTTCTTCCAAGTCTACAGTGACATGCCATTCAGATTGGGCTGTCCATACGAGCTCTGGGAACCGACCTTGCGTCGCTCCCCCTTCTTCCAGAGATAGCCAGACTTGAGGACGCTTTCGTTTACAGAATCTTGCATGGACCGAGTCTTGTCTGCTGTCTTCCATGGCCCTTCCTCTTCCTCGTCGTCTTCTTCAGACTCCTCGCCGCTGCCAGACGCACGCTCGGCAATGGAGGAGAGGGGTGGTTGCTGTGAGCTGCTCCCAGACAGCAATAGTGCTCCGGTAGAACCCGCTGATTGTGAATGTGATGGGGACGCGAAATCTGGCGACATGACAGAGTCTGAATCCGACTCTGTTCCAGAGACGTGAGCCTGCGTGACAGGTGGACTCTACGATTTCCCAGATGAGGTCAAAGCGTCGAGGGGTAGTGGGTCCCGTACCTTCTTGGGCTTGGCGGTCGAGTGTACGGAGAGTTTCCGCTGAATCTCCTGTGGCGAGGGGGGTGCTGCTGCCGAGGGCGACATGGCCGAACCTGTTGGGTTCTGGTTGCAATCAAGCGCTGTTTCGTCTTGCTCAATACCATGAGCGCCGCGCTAGACACGCTCCGTCACGAACGTGACTTGTCACATGTCCTCAGGCCCCTCCAAACATGAGACGGCGCTCGGTCGCAGTGCGCCCCTTTGTCACTTAGCCTAGTCGCAGGCGCGCACACTTTGCCGCCATCTGCCCCGTCAAACGCTTGCGCGCCTGCCTCTGCGACCGAGACCGCCATTGTGACGAGACAATGACATTCCTAATCGGGGCTGCCGTGCAAATCAGATAAACCCCGATGCGTCGTATTTCAAGCTATCAGCTTGACCTCCAACGACCATCACCGATCTCCAGTCATGCCGCTCTCTCTTCAGGAAAAATTCGACAAGGCCGTTAAATGTGTACAGGAGCTTCCAAAGGACGGTCCTTACCAGCCGGATCAGG
>JBBPTU010000309.1:13679-28313 GCA_038094295.1 Tylopilus aff. beelii | reverse complement strand
CACCCAAATGGAGTAATTAAGTCTGCCTTCCATCTGTCATTAGGGTGCATTAACATGTTATTATACCCCCACCATATGTCCATTTTGGTAAAGATAGAAGACTTCTTGAGCTTATCTACTAGGTCTGAGATCAGGGGAAGTAGATAAGCATTCTTAATGATTCCAGAGTTGAGGTGTTGGTAGTCCTGACAAGGGTACAATGTTCCATCTTTTTTTGGGACAAAGAAGAATGGAGAGGCCTGGGGTGATTTTGAGGGGACTATTTTCCTGCTTTTGAGGTATTCTTTCATGAATTCCTAGCACATCTCTTGTTCTTCAGGGTTTAGTGAATATGCCTTGGCTCACCAAGGGACAAAGTCTGGGGAAAGATCTATAGCATGGTCAAACTCTTGCTTTGGCAATAATTCTTCTAGTAGGGGCTCCACAAAGACTGCTGCATATGATCTGTACTTGTTCAGGAGGGTCACCTGGCTTTCTTTTCTTCTGTGGCTATCTTGGTGGAGATGGTGGTTTTGTGCAAAGGATAGATCTTGGCCACCTCATGGTCAAGCTTCTTCTTTCACCATTTGATAATTCACATATCTGGGTCCATTCCAAGATAGCAAACTAAGTACTATTGAGTTACCACTTTCAGGAAGTCATGTCATAATTTTGGGGGTATTGTAAGTAACACTTGTTAACACGATAGCACACAGTGATCTCTATGAGCAAGACATCCAATGCTTGAAAGAAGATCTGGAATGAATATGTGAAGGCAAGGGCAGCAATGACACAAGTATGGCAATTCTTAGCCAGGGTGGGGGTCTCACTCTAAGAGCAGTGCAAGTAAGTTACGCTATGAATTGTGTAGATCTACCTAGAGTACATGGGTGCTGACAGTGGTGCTTTTATATGTAACCATGAAGGGTATGGGAAACTACTACCTATTCGAGAGAATAGGCAGGGGGAGAGAGGTGTCCATAAAAGTACTAACTACATGCTCCACCTGGAGGCAGTGTGAGTGAACAAGGAATATGAAATGAGAAGACATACTGTGGAGGGGTTGTACCCTCCCTGACAAGGTCTGTATGATGGTGTACAGATAAGATCTGATTGGAAAACAGAATGAGAGTGAAAGTGGTGGCAAAGAAAATGAGATACCCAGCTACTCCATGATTGGGCTTCCCATGTTCAACTCCCCCATCAGATAGACCAAGTACAAGTCTCACTCCATAACACCAAGGAGTCCAGCACTAATCAGGGCTTCTGTTGCCCTGTCAATCATTGGTGGTGTTCAACTCATCATATTTAGCGTAGATCTCATCCCAGCCTGTAACATCATCCACCAGCTTAGACTGAGGCACCAACTTAGTAGCTGTTGGGATCTCCCTCATTCCAGACAATGTTGTTGTCATCCCAGGTACAGTTGTTGAGGTCCCACATTCAGCAGTGGAGTGTCCCCATTCCCTGCAGTGGATGCATCGATATGGATTGAGATGACAGGAATACTGGGGGTGACTGGTGGTGGTTTGTTGGCAGAAGCAACAGGTGTAGAGGGGGCAGTTGGGACACAAATGGAGGGGGCTGTTGCAGGAGTAGCACTTCTCCCTACCTGGGCCCAGGTGAATAAGGCCAGATCAATTGATTTGGGGGGTGGTGTGATGTACCTGCAGAGTGGGCAGTGGGGAGCTGGGTTGAATTGTGGCAGGTAGGTGGTTTGACATGGAGAAATATTCTCCTGCTCTGAGCTTCCAACCTGCTTCACCAACCTCCGAGTTGGTATTACTGACTGAGCTAAGTGATGGTAAAGTAGTGAAGAAAGGACTGGGAGGAGTGGGGGTGTGGTGGGAGGATGATCCCACTGAATCTGGAGGGAGAAGAACTTGTGGTGTGGGGGTGGGAAGGGAGGGGGAGGGAGGTTTCTGGATGGAGGAGGAGGAGCGGGTGGGGTCAGAGGGGTTCTGATCCATTGCCAGGGGTAGTTCCCCAGCAGGCCCAGCATGTGGTCTTTCATGAGATCTCTTTGTCTGGCAATGCTTGTGAGTACCTGAAGAGGAAGCATTGGGGCCAGCTGATCCCTGGACTCTAAGGGAGAGTCTGTCTGAGACCCACCCCAAGTATTCCCTAAATGGTTCCAAGTAGGGTTTCAATTCAAGTTGGCTTGTGGAGTGGTGGTGGAGTGGAGAACATCCAAGACTGGCTGGTTGCATTTAGGCAAATGCACAGGTACTGAGTACCCGGCCAGGTCCCAGGTACGGGTATTGCTCGAGTACAGGTATGGGTATCAATGCCAGATACCCGTACCCATACTTGTATCTGAGCAGGGGTACCCATGGTATCACCATCAATGTCTTGCTCTATGTTGATGATGATGCTGTGATGGTCGCACTGTTGTAACCATCACGTCGTCATCATCGTCACTGGAGGTGCTGGCAATGGTCATTGGAGCACTGGTGGTTCCACCACATTGCCTGGCGGGGTCAGCACAGACATCTCATCACTGTTGACGACACAGTGATAGGGTCAGAGTGCCAGTCGGCATGTTGCCATCACTGACAATGATGTGGTGGGGTCAGCATGGTGATTGGGTCAGCCACTGTCGCTGATGATGCAGTGGTGGTGTCAGCGTGAACCCATCATTGCAGTTGGCAGTGCAGGGGGTTGGCATAGATGTGTCGTTGCGGTTGATGACACAGTGGTGGCAGCAGCGGTGTCACTGCAGTTATTGCTGTGTCATCATCGGTGTCCAGGAAGTAGACACGTCGTCATTGTGATTGACAACACAGTGGTGGCAGTCAAGGTGGGCACTGCACAGATGACTTCCATATTTGGAAGCTGTCACCCACATACCCGCACCACAGTAACAGTGGCAGCCTCACTGCTGCCACCACTGCACCATCAGCAATTACAACACGTCTGCGTCAATCCTACCACCACATTGTCAGCGACGATGCATCTGCCCCAATGCTACCACCACATCGTCAATGATGATGCAGCAGCAATGATGCCAGCAGCCCCACCACTGCATCTCTGGCAACAATGATGCGCTCATGCAAGCCCCACCAATGCATAGTCAATAACGATGTGGCAGCAACAGTGGTAGTCCCACCACTACCACTGCCGTGTCATCAGCGACGATGACACATTCGCACTGAACCCAACCACTGTGTTGCCAGTGACAATGATGCGCCCACATCAACCCCATCACAGTGTCACTGGCAACAACTGCCATGTCGTCAGCGACAACGACGCGTTCACACCAAACCCAACCACCATGTCGCTGGCAATGACAATGCGCCCACATCAACCCCATCACTGTGTCACTGGCAACAATGATGCATCCATGCCCACCTCGCCATTGCATCGCCAGTGACGACAGCCCTGCCATTGTGTCCTCAGTGACAACAACACGCCCACATCAACCCCATCCAAGCATCATCAATAGCGACATGGCAGCCACAGTGGCAGACCTGCTGTCACCACTGTGTCATTAGTGATGACAACGCGTCCGCCCACATTGTACCCGTGGGTAGACCCGGTATTGGTACAGGTTCAGGTATGGAGGGTGGATACCCATGCCAAAACCCATACCCGGGCCCGGGTACGGGTATTTCGCCAGGTATGGGTATGGGTCTCCCTCTGGACACCCGGGGATATACCCATGCCATGGCCTAGTGGCATTGGACATGTATGGAGGGAATGATGGTGATGCAAAATTCCATATGAGAGCATTGGATTTGAAAGACTAGTCCTTTCTTTGACAAGAGATAGGCTAGGTAAGCCAGGAGGGCAAGGGAGGCAAGGACAAGCATGGCAAAAAGGTTGACGACAGAGAGCATGGCGAGAGGGTTAATTGCATGGGAAGTCTTTGGGGTGCCTTCATTGGTATTCTTTGAGCACCCTTTGGGTGTGTGAGAGATTCCTGGCAGGTTCCCATGAGTCTTCTAATGGGGCATAGACTTTCCATTGTACCAAGTAGTCAGTTTGCCTTCCCATCCTCCTGTGGCATTTGATGGCTTCCACTTCATACTCCACTTCCCCATCTACTAATTGGGGTGGTGGGGCCAGGGAACTGGGGCTGTGTTCTCTGGTGCTTACAGCAGGGGAGAGTATAGACATGTGAAACACATCATGGATCTTCAAGGTCGATGGGATCACAATTCAGCAGCTTAGGCAGCTCAGTATCTGTGTGATTTCAAAGGGACTGACTCATTTTTGGGCCAATTTTCAAATGGGGTATCTGACCTTGAGATCTTTGGCTTCCAGCCAAACCTTGGTTCTTCTACCCTTTAAATCATGAGGCCATTCTTTCCCTCATGTCCTGTTGGGCCTTATGGTAAGCTGCTAGTGCTTCCTTTCACGTTTCCTCTAGCAGTTTGGCTTAGTTTTCCAAGGCTGGGAGGAAGGTTTTTCTGGACAATGAGGGGTAGGCCCATGGTTTGTATCCCATCATCAGGGAGCATGGGGTTACATTTGTTACTGAGTGTGTCACAGAGTTATGGAAGAATTTGGCAAGGGGGAGCATCTGTGCCCATTCTTCTGGCTTGTTTCTGCAAAAGATCCTTAGATAGGTTTCTAGCTCTTGGTTTACTCTTTCAGTTTTCCCATCAGTCTTGGGGTGGTATGCAGTGGAGATGGCAATATCATAGTGGAGGAGATATGCTAACTCTTTGGCAAAGGCTGACATGAACTGGGGGCCTCAGTCAGATATGCATTTGTCATAAAGGCCAAATCTAGGGAAGACAAAGCGGAAAAACAGGTTGGTGAATAGAGGGAACCTTCTGTGAAGGACCAGTTATCACAATGAGAGCATGGGAGGATCAGGGAGTTGTCACAGAGTGCCTGCAAGGCATGGAGGACAAGCAGGTCATCAGAGATTGAGGCTGAAATCTTGTCAGTGATGGCAATGTCAATCATGCGGATGAATGCCTTAGGGGGAAGGAAAGTGATATGTTGGTTGTCCATGGAGGTGCCAACATTATGCTTCCTTGAAAGAACATGGGCTGGGCCCATCCATCACAGTGTCAGGGAGGGCCTTCCAGATCAAGTCAAAATCCTGTAGGAATATTTGCCACCAGGCTTGGTGTCAGGAGAGATCTTGGGGATGTTTGAAGTAGGTAAGGTTACTGTGGTCAGTAAGGATCGTGACTGGATGGGCAGTGCCTGTGAAGTAGTGCCACCATTCATGGAGAGCCAAGATTACAGCCAATATTTCCCAGTTGTAAATGTCATAGTTGCACTTGGCCAATCTGAATGTCTTGAAGAAGTAGGTGCAAGGATGGAGGTGTCCTGCAACATCACTCTGCATCAGGACCCCACACACAGTAACTAGTGAGGCATCTGTCATGACTGTAAAGGGGAGGTTTGTATCCAGGTAGCAGAGTACTGGGGCCTTGAGAAATTCCTGCTTCAATGTGGTAAATGCTGCTTGATGGGATGGGGACCAGTCCAAGGGGATCCCTTTCTTTGTCAGAGTGGAGTAGGTGAATGATGTCAGAAAAGCCTGGGATTAACTTGTGATAGAAGTTGCAGAACCCAATGAAGGATCAAACCACTTTTACTATTGTGGGGGGCTGCCAATCTTGGATGGCTGTTAACTTAATGGGTCCATAAGGATGGCACCTTTACAAACTATCATCCCTAGGTATTCAGCCTCTGGGGTGTTGAAGCTACATTTTTCTAATTTGAGATAAAGTTTGTGGTCTTGGAGACAGGCTAAGACCTGTTGTGTTTGATCATTGTGTTCGCCTTGCATGGCAGAATGGATGAGTAGGTTGTCCACATAGATCACTAGCCACCCTTGTATGATAAGATCTCCAAAGAAATGGTCCATCAAGGCTTGGAAGGTTGCTGGGGAGTTACATAACCAGAAGAACATTACCATGAGTTTGAAGAGACCAAAGGGGGTATTAAAAGCAGCCTTCCACCTATCGTTTGGATGGATGAGTACATTGTTGTATCACCATCTGATGTTCAGCTTGGTAAAGATAGACAACTTCTTCAACTTGTCAACAAGATTGGAGATCAGGGAGAGAGGATAGGCATTCTTTATTGTTCCAGAGTTTAAGTGGTGGTAGTCCTGGCAAGAGTGCAACTTTCCATCTTTTTTTGGAACATAGAAGAATGTGGAGGCTTGTGGTGACTTGGATGGGGTGATCGTTCCATTTTTCAGGTGTTCATCTATGAAATCCCAACAAGCCTTTAGCTCCTTGGGGTTAAGAGGGTAAGCTTTAGCCCTTTGAGGGACAAAGTCAGGGGTGAGGTCCATGGCATGATCAAATTCTCTATGAGGGGGAAGTTCCCCCATGGGGAGACCTTGGAAGATGGCTTCATATTCCTTGTACTGTTCTGGGAGGGTAACTCTGATTTTGGTGATTTCTGTGGCTATTTTGGTGGAGATGGTAGCTTTCCTTATAGGGTAGGCCTTTGCTGCCTCATGGTCCAACTTCTTCTTCCACCACTTAGTGATCTGAGCATTGGAGTCCATCCTGAGATATCTTACTAGGTACTACTGTAAGAATTGTAAATGACCTGAGTGGGTCAGTAATAGGGTAGGAAGGGAATGATAGGTTTGTCCCTAAGGAGCAGAGGGTAGACACCAAGAAGAGCTCTAGGTTTCTCACTACCTTTTCACAGAAGGATGGGTTTGTAACCACTCTGAAACTCCTACTCTCGACAAGCAGGCCTGGAGGTAGGTCTTGGAAGACAAATAGGACTGGTTTGGGCTGGTCAGAGCATGGGAAACCAGTGGATGACAATGGAAACAATGGGAAACTGGTCTGCTGACCAGAGATGATAATGGTGAATGCAAGATGGTTGGATTTGATGATAAAAACAAGTGTAAATACAATCTTTTATAGTCTGAGCACATCCAGGACTGTGTAAACAATCCAACTGGACTGGTAGACCGGTCCTGGTTGATGAAAGAATGACCAGTCAACACAAAACAAAGATAAGGATATGAAACAAAGAGGAGTAATGGGAATGCAAATCAGATGACTAACCAGTGACTTCCAAGATGAATGGAGGACAGGAGGTCATCGTTCAGGGGGTCCAGACTGTGGGAAACTGGCTGGTCGAAGTACCGGTTGCTGCAAATGATGACCTGGGTCTCAAGAGATGACTCTGAAATATGGGAAAAACCTAGGATATCACTCCAGGGAGGGAGGGGTGTTGTCTTACACTGCTGTGTGACCACCTTAGGTGAGTCATCCCATAACTTCAGGGGGGTGGTGAGGAGGACCTGTCCAGTAGCCCAATTGGTTATCAGGTTCTGTTCTCATAACCAGGGCAATCCCAGGATGATGTCTTCTTTTTTACAGTTAATGACTAAGAACTTCTGTGGGCATTCCCAGTCTCCTATCCTAATCTGGAGAGTGACAGAGAATCAGATTAACCTGTTCTGATTGATGGTTCCATCCATGTTACTGGCCTGCACTGGTTGTAGCAGGCACCATTTTGGCCATTTTATATGGGCAACTAGTTGATGATCAATAAAACATCTGGTTGCCCCACTGTTGACAAGGGCTTTCTTTTCAGTGATTTGTCCTGTAGTCCCAGCATACAGAGAGAGGGGAATGTGCATTGATTGGGACTTCTTATTGGTTACAAATACAGGAGCAATTCTAGGAAGTGAAGACACTATGTTACAATACACGTCCTGTCATTTCCTTCTCCTTACTTCATCTAGCAAAGAATAGTAGACATAGAGGATGATAAGCAATGCCTGATAAAGGGGATCCAGTCTGGCAGTGGTCTCGCTTGAAGATCCTATCTTCACAGTGGAAGAGATGAGAATGCAGGTAGATTGCGTAGATCAAACTAAAGTACATGGCACCAATCTAGGGTATTTATATATAACTGGAGATAGGGGAGATGCTGCCATAGTAAGAGATATAACAGTGGGAGGGCAATAGTGTCCATGAGAGTGAACAAAGAGCTGCATGAGAAGAGATTCTCACACATGTGAGAACATACAAGATCTGATGAGACTGAATCTAAACTGTGTCCATATATCAGTATACAGGATGGAATAGATAAGAAAGGAGATGGTGGCACGGACCTTGGGAGTGAAGACGAGAAAGTAATGAGAAACAATCCAGATACCAATGGAGTCAGTTGATAGACTGCTCTGTGGTGAACACACTGTTACGTTTACTCTTTTCTTTCCTTGTCGTTAGTCATCACTGAGCCTATACAGACTTATCTCTCATTCCTGCTGACTCACTTCAGACTTCTCGCTTAGTCAGCGCTTCTTTTCCATCATGACTCATCCTGACTCACTATGACTCGCTTCTATCTTTGTAATCCTTCTATGACCTTCTTCCGCTTAAGTAATCGTTCTATTCTTTATGTATATAAACCCACGTCAATGACCGGTGTACTTTAGCTTAGACCTCCTTGAGCAATATCCACATCTCTTGAAGAAACCCTCAGTCCCCTCTCGCTTCTAAGCATTCCCAGTCCTCCGCTTGTACTTAGGCTTAGCAAGCCTACCTTGACCTACAAGTCGTCGTCCTACTTTGAGTGGACGCTTTACCTAGAACCTTTGATCGGCCATACAACCGTCACTGGTCCTTACCCAGAACCCTTGACCCTACGACCTCTCAAGGCTGCTCTAGTCCCTACCCGGGTCTAGCGTAACACACACTGTCTACATCCTCCCAAGGGAAGTTTTCTCCAGGGAGAATGTCTCCTGCGCAGAATGAGATGTACCCTTCATAGGCCCCTTCCTCTAAGGCTTGCTGGATGGCTTTGTTAAGTTGAGTAGCATGGATCAACAAATCATCCCAAACTGTAACATTACCCCCTGTGCAAGACTGAGCCACTGGCTCAGTTTCTATTCAGGCCATCAACATCTCCCTTGTTTCAGATGACATCTGTATCATTCATTTGAGTTTGTCATCATTGACCAAGTTGGGGCAGTAGCAGAAAGGATGACTGCATTTTCCACAGTAATCACAAGGTCAAGGGTTATCTGGGCATTGATAATGGGAGTGCCCAGGCACAACACGCTTACATCTGGGACAGGTGTAGTAGGGATAGTTGGGATGAATATGGAAGGGGAAGTCACAGGAATAATATTTTCCTGCAGCGAAAGGGGTGATGGTGATGGCATGGGAAGGGGGAATGATGGCTGTGGGGACCATGTGCTTTGGCGTCTCAGAGGCTGACACCTTACTTCCAGAGATCACTGCAGCAAGGGCAGTGCGGACAACTCGGCAGGGGAGAGGGTTACCATGATAGGCCCTTCCAAAGTGGGCCTTTGTTGAATTTCATCCGGTGTCTGCCTTTGTGGAGGAGGTGTTATCCCCCTCATTGTTGGACTCAGCAAGGGATGGAATTGTGGTGGAGTCAGAGGTGGATGGGGAAGGAGGGGTGTCCACCGAGTCTCCCTGGGAGCTGCCAGGCTGGGTTGGAAGGACAAAGTTGATGGTATGTACCCCTTGTTGCGGATTGGTGGGGACAGGGGAGGTGTTATTGGGAGGAGGGGATGATGTCTCACCTGCAGGGGGCCTAGGAGTCTGTCCTCTACCAGGTTGTGGACCCCTGCGATGGCAGCAAGGGTTTCTAGGTGGGACAGGGTCACTGGGGGCCTCAGTGTCATCCACTGGTATATCCTTGATGGTCCATCACTCAAAGATCTTGGCCAGGTATTTGCAGAGGGTGCTACAGGGGAACTGGAGGAACACAACGTGCACCAGGGTACATTGTAGCAAGTGGAGAAGGGTCTCCACCAGGGACAGGAAGCCATGTCCCAGCAATTTGTCAAAGTATTTTGATAATGCCTTTGATATAGAGAAGATGACGGATGTCATCTCATGGTCAGATGGCTCAGTCCAACATAGGATGTGAGAGGCATGGCTGAGGGTGTGGACAGCAAGGATGAGGTTATGAAGGGGGCCTGGGGTATAAGCAGACTGGGACTGGTAGAACTTGAGGTGGTCCGGATTCTCCAGGATCTGGGCAATGAGTTCATGTTTGGCAAGGAGGGGGAGTAGGTCCAGGGAGAGGGGGAGTTCCTCGGGTATGGGATAGTCATCATGGAAGCAGGTGTCAATCTGATCTTTGTGGAGGGTGAGTGGAGAGGAGAAAGAGGAGAGGCAGTAGTAGACGAGCATCATTTGGTTTGTACTTATCTCGTCCTCCTTCCCCCTTCTTATAGATTGTCATGCGGTGCTCCTCCTTCCATCATGGGATGGTCTGGTTTGGGGACCCAAAGAGGTTGCCAGTTCCTATCTAAGGTTGCCTGATCTGGGGGTGGTGGCCTCGCAGGTGGTGGTGGCATAGCCAGATCAGGAAGTGGTGGTGTGGCAGGGGCAGTTGGGGGCAGGGGAGTGGGAATCGGCATGGGATGGGCAGTCAGGGCACTGTCCCAGTCTGGGTTTGGTATTCCAGGTTGCCTGACTGGAAAGACTGATAGGGTGAAGTTCCCCCAAGGTGTAGTGACTTCCAGGTGGAAGCCATGTTGGTAGTAACTCCAGTAGTAAACTGCTGAGAAGAGGAAGAACACATAAAAGACAATGAGGGCACAGAGGTCAATGAGGGAGAGCATGGTGGTGTGAGTGAGAGATGGGATTACTTCCTGCTCAGGAAGTCCTTTGGGAAATGTGCCTGATAGTCTCTCACAGTTTTCTTGACATGGGAGAGGTTCCTAGTGGGTTCCCAGGTATTCTCACTATTGGCATAGCCTTTCCATTTGATCAAGTACTCCCATCCCTTTCCCTTGTGATGGTGGTGTTTGATGGTGTCAATTTCATATTCCATTTTACCTTCAACAATCTGGGGGGTGGTTGTGTGAAGGTAGGGCCAAACTCAGTGGTGGTAGTTGCAGGGGACAACTTAGTGGCATGGAACACATTGTGTATCTTTCATGTCAGTGGGAGGGATAGCCAATAGTTTAGCTTGCTAAGGACTTGGACGATTTCAAATGGTCCTACCTGTTTTGGGGCAAGTTTTCAATGGGAAAATTTGATTCAGAGGTCCTTGACCTCAAGCCACACTTTATCTCCTACTTTCCATCCTTTGAACCAGACTTTGGTTTGTTCTTGCATATCCTGTTGTGCCTTTTGATGGGCAGCCAGTGCTTCAATCTGGGTTTTCTTGAGTAGTTTCAGTCAGTCTTTGAGGGCAGGAAGGAAGGTCATCTTAGTAAGTGGGGGATATGCCCTAGGTTCCTAGCCCATCATGAGGGAAAGTGGTGATGTGTTGGTGACCGAGTGCATGGCAGAGTTGTGTAAGAATTCCACCATAGGAAGCAGTTCACTCCATTTCTCAGGGGTGTTGCTGCAGAAGATATATAGGTAGGTTTCCAGTTCTTGGTTTACCCGTTCCGTTTTGCTGTCAGTTTGTGGGTGGTAGGTAGTGGATAGAGTGACATCATACTTGAGCAGCCTGGCCAGCTCCTTGGCAAATGCCGATGCAAAGTGGACGCCTCAGTCTGAGATGCACTTGTCATGGAGGCCATATCTCGGGAAGACATGATGGAAAAAGAGGGAAGCAATATCTGCTGCCAACATGTTTTTGGTGCATGGGATGAAAATTACCCCCTTCATAAGGCCATGGTCTACCATGACCATGACAGAGTCAAAGGCGCCAGAAGGGGGAAGATCCATGATAAGATCTATGGAGATCTGCTGGAAGGGGCAGGTTGTGGAGGAGGAAATTGGGGACAGCCCCAGGACAGTGGGGTGGGTGTTAACCTTATTGGCCTGGCTGATGTAACACCCTGGGACGCAGCAACAAATATGTGAAGAGAGGCCTGGCCACCAATAGTTGCAGGAAATCCATGCCAAGGTGCGGAAACGGCCCTCATGGCCTCTGATGGGGGAGAGATGGAGTTGTTGCAGCAGTTCCTGGCATGTGAACTCAGGAACATAAAGGTGTCCCTTGAAGTAAAGAGCTCCATCAAGGAATGTCCAGTTATTGGGGGAGGTGTGAGGGAGAGGGGAAAATGTCATGGACATGGCCTGCAAGGCATCCAGGACAAGGGAGTCGTCTGGGGTGGAGCAGGCAATTTTGTCAGCAAGGGCGATGTTCAGTTTTCAGATGAAGGTGGTAGGAGGTAGGAAAACCATGTCCTCACTGTCGCTGGAGGTGTCCACCTCGTCCTTCCATGATAGGGTGTCCACCAGACCCATGGCAGTTCCTGGGAGTGCTGTCCAAATGAGGTCATAGTCCTGGAGGAACATCTGCCAGTGTGCCTGGTGACGTGAAAGGTGTGGGTGTTTGAAATAGATGAGGTTTCAATGATCAGTGAGGACAGTGATGAGATGTTGGGTGCCTGTTAGGTAATGCCACCATTCCATGAGGGCTAAGATGACAGTGAGCATCTCCTGGTCATATATGTCATAATGCTGCTCCATGGAGCCAAAGGTTTTAGAGAAATAGGCACATGGATAGAGATCCCTGGCAGGATCCTTCTGCATGAGGACTGCTCCAGTGGCTAGCAAGGAGGCATCAGTCATTACTGTGAAAGGAGTAGTGGTGTCGGGGTAATGCAGGACTGGCTTAGTCAGGATGGTGGCTTTGAGTTTTGTGAACACTGACTGGCACTCGTTGGTCCAGTTCCATGGGGTTCCCTTCTTGGTTAGTTCGTGAAGAGGGTGAGCGAGGTCGGAGAATCCTGCAATGAACTTTCAATAGAAGTTACAGAACCTGATGAAGGATCTGACTGCCTTCACAGAGGTGGGAGGCTGCCAGTTTTCGATTGTGGTTAGTTTGGTGGAGTCCATCTTGACTTCCCCTTTCTTTACTATCATGCTGAGGTATTTGACCTCTGCCATGTTGAAGCTACATTTCTCTAGCTTTAGGTACAGCTTGTGTTCTTTCATGTGTTGGAGAACCTCACTGGTTTGTTGGTTGTGCTCCTCCTGGTTCATAGAGTCAATAAGGAGGTTGTCCATATAGATAATCAACCATCCCTCAGCTATCATGTCACTGAAGATATAATCCATTAAGGCCTGGAAAGTTGTAGGGGAATTACATAACCCAAAGAACATGACTGTGGGCTTGAAGAGCCCAAAGGGGGTAATGAAGGCTGCTTTCCATCTGTCCTCTGTTTGAATGAGGACATTATTGTATCCCCATTGGACATCCATTCTGGTAAAGATTGAGGAATCTTTCAGTTTATTGACTAGGTTGGAGATGAGAGGGAGGGGATAAGTATTTTTGACCATTCCTGAGTTAACATGTTGATAGTCTTGGCAGGGTGGTAGTTTCCCATCCTTTTTTGGGACAAAGAAGAATGGCAAGGCCTGGGGAGATTTTGACGGGATGATCTTTCTGCTCTTTAGATTTTTTTTTTTTTTTTTTTTTAATCAATTAATGTCCATTGGGGTACAGTACCCTATGTAGGACATTACTAGCGACTATCTACTGGCGAGAAAGGGTAGCTATCCTCGTGATGTAACTGTGGATAACATTTACCAGCACCTGGCCCAGGCCAGGTGGGGTAGAGTGGGAAAGGGGTGTGCGATATGGTGGAAAATTAAGGCAGCAGGTCCGAGATCTTGAGGTGACCTGTAAAGGAAGTTACAAAAGCAGGGGACCAGCTCCCACCGCCAATACAACTAATTTACCCTGGTACTGAGTACCTATCCCAGTCTCGACTGGTACGTGGTGGTGGTGCTGGGTAGTAGGATGGGAGGGGACAGGGCGTAGGGGGGTAGGAGAGGTGGGGTGGGTGGATGAGAGCCCAGCTAGGCTGGGTGGCGTATGGGGTGGTCAGGTGAGTGGTCCATCACAGAGAAGGCCATCTCAATGAGGTTTCCCTCACACGAGGGGGTGAGGCATAGGTCACCGTTATAATCAATCCCCACATACCAGGGTGGGCCTGTGCGGAACTGGATCATCAGCACTTGCGGTACATCGTCGGGGAGTCTGCGATGATAGGTGGGCTGCATGCCCGAGTCAACTATTGTGAAGAAGGGTGGGCAGGTGGGGTCCCTAAGGACATCCTCAAGCCAGCTAACAGAGGGGTGTGGGGTACGACTCTGGACAGAGGAGGACAATGAGGATGAGGTGGTGGACCTAGTGGGGGAAGGGGGGTTTGCAGGAGGAATCACCGTCGGAGCGGTGCTGGGGGAACCGGGGAGTGAAATGGCTAGGGAGTGACCGCTCGGTCGGGACCCTGACTCGGAGTCAGTGTCACATCGGCAGGTCGAGGCTGAAAGCAGCTCCAGTTTCTTCTCAAGCTCAACGACGCGGCACTCGAGTTCTTCCAGCTTGGATTGATGGGGCTTGGGGGGGAGGGGAGCAGAGGGGGAGGGTTTGGTTGGGGCATCAGGTGGGGAAGAGGGGTTCGGGTGGTGCTTGGGCTGGTCCGTGCGTGGGAGGGAGCTGAGTTGAGCATGGAGGTGGATCAACATATTGTTTTGGAAGATTCGGACATAAGCCGGCAGGACCTGTCCAGTCTCAGGGTCCAGGGCGTCAGCGTGGAGGAGGGCTTTGAAGGTGTGGAAGACTGGCACAAACCAGGCTTGTGCCTTGGTGAGGCCGGGACGCACAGTCACTGGGATTGTGGGGACCCTAAAGGTCTTGCCCTTGTTGGGGCCATCCCTCGTCGTCCAGCTCCAGGTGGGGGGTTCTTTGGCCAACTGCCGTAGGATGGGGAGGGGGATAGCGGGGGGGAGGAATCGAGCACGGAGAGTGCCC
>JBBPTU010000309.1:0-13669 GCA_038094295.1 Tylopilus aff. beelii | reverse complement strand
CCCGCGCGGCCCCCCGCCCCCCCGCCGGCCGCCCGGCCGGGGCCCCCCCGGGCGCCGGAATCGAGCACGGAGAGTGCCCTTGGGGAGGGTATGGAAGGTCCTCCTGATGTCTGAGAGGCGGATAGGGCATGGGGAGTCGATGATGCAGGTGTGTTTGGGCTGTGGATGCTTTTTCCCATGGGGGGATGGTGGTGGTACGGGTTCAAGAGCCATTTTTCTCTTTGGATGTTCATTTATGAACTCTCTACATGCTTGCATCTCTTGGGGACTCAATGGATAGGACTTTGCTCGTTTTGGAATGAAATCCTTAGTTAACTCAATTGTGTGGTCAAATATGTGGGATGGGGGTAGTTCTCCTGCTGGTGGATCCTCGAAGACCTCCTTGTATACCCGGTAGGCAGGGGGTAGTGTCACTTTTGCTTTTATGGCAGCGGCAGCCAGGGTGGTAGACACAGTGGTTTTTCATACTGGGTAGGCATGGGCTGCTTCATGATCCAGCTTCTTTTTCCACAACTTAGCTATCCAGGTGTCCGGATCCATTCCCAAGTAACA
Organism: Tylopilus aff. beelii; assembly: GCA_038094295.1. Classification (NCBI taxonomy): domain Eukaryota; kingdom Fungi; phylum Basidiomycota; class Agaricomycetes; order Boletales; family Boletaceae; genus Tylopilus; species Tylopilus aff. beelii. The sequence continues at coordinate 13,117 of JBBPTU010000309.1, read as the reverse complement.
CACCAGGTATCATTGGATTATTGCTTTTGAAGAATCATGCCTTAGTTTGGGCATGACATTGGGGAGTTGATCAGGGGGTTGGTTTCTTGTAACCACAGTAATCCTAGGATGAGGCTTTCCTTGCCACAGTCTATGACCATAAACTACCTCTGTTGTTCCTTATTGCCAATTCGTAATGTCAGCTGTTACGTTTATTCTTTTTCTTTTCCTCTGATTAGTCAATGCTAAGCTCATATGGACTTATCTCTCATTCATGCTGACTCACTTCAGACTTCTCGCTCAGTCAGCGCTTCTTTTCCATCATGACTCATCTTAACTCCTTCTGACTTGTCATTGTCTTTGTAATCGTTCCATGACCTTCTCCTGCTTAAGTAATCGTTCCATTCTCTACATATATAAACCCACGTCGACGACTGATGTACTTTAGCTTAGACCTCCTTGAGCAATACCCACATTTCTTGAAAAATCCTCAGTCCCCTTTCACTCCTAAGCTCCCTTGATCTCTCCGCTTGTACTTAGGCCCAGCAAGCCTACCTTGACCTACAAGTCATCGTCCTACTTTGAGTAAACGCTTCACCTAGAACCCTTGATCGGCCATACGACAGTCATTGGCCTTTACCTAGAACCCTTCTGTGCTCTTGGCTATGTTACAGGGCTGTACACCAGTTCTCTGTGGTTTGGGGGAGGCTATGGTATAGCTGTGTAGGGGCTGTGTTGATTGTTGGGTCCATTTCTACACTAGTTGGTAGTTTCACCTTTGGATATAGAAGAAAGGAAATATTCATAGCTCCCTGAGTTTGGGGAGTTTGACCAAGAAATTTGATGGTGAGTTGTGCCTCTATTTGGGGTATCTTCATTCAAGAACAGAGAATATTTGCTTGATGGAAAGTGGGTAGATTGGAGATGTTCATGCAGCAACATGATCTAGCAGGAAACAAGTTTCATGCAGGTCAGTGGAGTTATCTCACCAACATTCCACTGAATTGTTCAACCACACTATGGAGTGGCAGAAGCAGGAAGCAGTCAAATGGGAAATTGCAATGGAGGAAATTGATTAATAGCTTCCTGAGGGATTCATTCTTCCTCAAACAATTCAGACAGATTGTCCTTGACTACAGACTCCTGTCCTCCATTCTGACCACAAACGATGTGGATATTGAGGTGAGTCAATCCCCATTGATGCCAGAGGAAGGCAAGGTAGATGGGTTATCAGGGATCTAAATTGGTGCATAAGAGAGAGCACCTCAATCACTATTTTATGAAGAATTGATCTTTGTAAAAGCATGAACATTTGGGAGGGTAAAACCTGCATCATCATTATCTCTCACTTCTTATCTACTTAGTATTAGGGACAATGTATGTACTGATGGACAATTTATATGTCCTATAACTTCAGACTATTATGGGCCACTGGTGGCCCTAAAGTGGGAGGGTCCAAGGGGTCTAAATATCCAAATAAGGTACAGGGGCTTAAGGCCCCAAACTAGTTGTATAGTGTAGCATACAAGTGATAGATAGTAGTATCACATGTGCTGTAGTATAAATAATTGAGGGTTGTCCTAATGAGGCCCTCATGACAATATATATTATTCACATTCATGAGTTGTGAACATAATTTGTAAACTAACTACTTTACATAGAATCAAAAAGCTGGAAATTGGTTGGAGTTGACCACAGCCACCTAGTTTGAATATGATTCTCAGTTACCCTCCAGGTCAGGATTGCAGAACAAGAATCCCCACAAAAGTTCCTGGTTATCAATTGCAGAAAAGAAGACATCATCCTGGGTCTGCTGTGATTATGAGAACAAAATCCAATTATTAATTGGGCCAAGGGAGAAGTGTTGTTACAGGCTGGGAAGAGATCTACACTAAGCACGATGAGTTGAATGCCACCATTGACAGAGCAACAGAAGCCCTTATTGGTGCTGGACTCCTTGGTGCTATGGAGTAAAACCGGTACTTGGTCTATCTGATGGGGGAGTTGAACATGGGAAGCCCAACAATGGAGTAGCTGGGTATCTTATTTTCTTTGTCATCACTTTCACTCTTGTTTTGTTTCCTGATCAGATCTTATCTGTACACCATCATATAGACCTTGTTAGGGAGGGTGCAACCCCTCCACAGTATGTCTTCTCATTTTATATTCCTCATTTGTTCACACTGCCTTCAGGTGGAGCACACAGTTAGTACTTTTATGGATGCCTCTCTCCCTCTACCTACTCTCCTGCTCAGGTAGTAGTTTCCCATACCCTTCCCAGTTATGTATAAAAGCACCACTGTCAGCACCCATGTACTCTAGTTAGATCTGTGCAATTCATAGCATAACTTACTTGCGCTGCTCTTAGAGTGAAACCCCCACCCTGGCTAAGAGTTGCCATACTTGCATCATTGCTGCCCTTGCCTTCACGTATTCAATCTGGATCTTCTTTCAAGTGTTGGCTGTCTTGCTCATAGAGATCACCATATGCTATCGCATTAACAAAAGATCTAACTCTTTCCAACTAACATGTTCAAAGTCATTACCTCATCACCATGACTTCCTACCAGGTCCCAGACAGCTCCAACTCCAACAAGGCCCCACCCCCCCACCCCCCTCAAAGAACACCTTCACACTCAGCAGTTTCTACTTCATCATCTTCAATAAGACATACTCAGGGAAGTTGACCATGTATCTTGCCCTCCCCTGCATCACCCTCCATCTTGTACCTGCCAGTAGGGCCAGAATGTTGGAGAGCCTATAGCACCCCATGAAGCTCCCAAAACCTCCTGCTCCTTGAAGCTGGGTAAACTTAACCCACCCCTGGTGGCTCCTCCATCCCCCCTCACAACCCAATCTCTAATGCCATATCCCTAAACAACAAGGAAGTCCCTATTCACATGGATATAGAACCGATATCAGAACCTTTGCAAACATATTATATCTCCTCTGACAAAGGACCTTTTTGAACCAGATCTGGACCTTGACACCCATCCCTATACCACCTCCAAACATCCCATCACCACCACCCTACAAGAGGCACTTAGAGACCCTAGGGTTTATGACAGGATGGTAGACACAGACAATGTCAACAAAACATTTTCTAAGGAGAACAAAGCAGCTTTGCCAGATCCCTTTTCTGGAAATGCCAAGGATGCACACAGGTGGATGTCACAGATGTGCACTTACTTCTCAATCAACCCTGTGGTCTTTGGATCTGAAGATAACCCTAAGCATGACCAGTATATTGTCATGCTCCTTAACTGAATAAATAAGGGGCAAGGACAGGCCTTTACTGAAAGCTGGTACAACAGAATCTTGGATCCAACAGTCAAGCCTGAGGACATTACCTTTGAGAAGGTTCAGAAGGACTTCCTGGCCCTCTTCTTCCCGCTGTCCATCAAACAGGAGGCATGAAACACCCTTGACATAATAAGCATGCAACAATTTGGCAGGGACTTCAGGGAGTTCCACACCAGATTTGAATTAGACTTGGCCTGATCTCAGATGGATGATCAGAAAGATATCAAAAGGATCTTGTGAGGGGCCATGTCATTGGAACTTGCCAGAAAGATGACAGGAGTCAATGAAGAACCTGAGACCACTAGAAAATGGCTGGATAAAGCAGGGGAGTTCTATGATAGGGACCTCCAATATAAGCATGACCAACAATAAAAGTGGGGGCACTTCAATTCTCATAGGACCCTGGAACATAGGGAGAAAGATCCTAACAACATGGACATCAACACAATTTGCCTTACCCCAGATGAACAAGTGAAATGCTTCACAAAGGGGTTATGCTTCATTTACAGAAAGAAAGGCTGTTCTTCTGAGAACCATAAGAAATGAGGGGGATGGGGAAGAGAGTACAAAAGGAATAGAAACCTTCCATGCCAAGTGGTCCAGGTGGCAGAGATAGACAACTCCCTGCTGTGGCAATTTATCAAAAAATACTGTATTTTGGAAAAGGCCACACTAGAAACCCTGCAAACTTTGCTACTCAAAGCCCTCAGGGGGGACCAACAATGAAGAACTCCCCAAGGAAGAACCTACTATAAATAGACTAACCCTGGATGAGGGTTTTTAGAAGGGAAGGAAGGAGTAGTGTGTTACAGTTTGGGATGATTTGTTGATTCACACTACTCAACTTAACAAAGCCATCCAGCAAGCCTTAGAGGAAGGGGCCTATGAAGGGTATGTCTTGTTCTGCGCAGGAGATGTTCTCCCTGGAGGAAATTTCCCTTTGGAGGATGTAGACAGTGTGTTCGCCACAGAGCAGTCTATCAACTGATTCCATTGGTATCTGGATTGTTTCTCTTTACTTTCTTGTCTTCGCTCCCAAGGTCCATGCCACCATTTCCTTTCTCATCTATTCCATCCTGTACACTGATATACAGACTCAGTTTAGATTCGGTCTCATCAGATCTTGTATGTTCACACATGCATGAGAATCTCTTCTCATGCAGCTCTTTGTTCGCTCTCATGGACACTATTGCCCTCCCACTGTTATATCTTTTACCATAGCAGCATCTCCCCTATCCCCAGTTATATATAAATACCCTAGATTGGTGCCATGTACTTTAGTTTGATCTACGCAATCTACCTTTGTTCTCATTTCTTCCGCTGTGAAGATAGGATCTTCAAGTGAGACCACTGCCAGACTGGATCCCCTTTATCAGGCATTGCTTATCATCTCTATGTCTACTGTTCTTTGCTAGACGAGCTAAGGAGAAGGGAACGATAGGATGCATATCATAACAAAAGATCAAACTCCTCCACTGGCTTCAACTCTTAGGTTTGGAGCCAGCCTACCCCTACCACATCCTACTGAAGCCCCCCATCTGACAACTCCTCCAACGACTACTCCCACATCCCTACCTCCTTGTGCCCTTGCCCTGCACATGCCAACACAGTGGTTCCTCATATGACACCTCAGACAAGTCGCCCAACACCAAGAAGTAGGTGCATACCTGACATCTTGACTCAAACTGGATCCATCCACAGCTCTCTAAGGCCACCCATCCATCTATGCTCTGGAAGTTTCCCTGAACCACAGATCGCAATTGATACATCTGTTCCTATAGCAGAATTTTATATTCATGAATGAGCTGAAGAACAGGCCTCCAACCCCATATCTGGAGAACACGAAAGAGAAAGAGAACCCCAGATTCATATGGACACTGAGCTACTCACCAACCCCCCCCCAGAACTCCTACAAACTAGAAAACCCTCACTTGGAGGAGGGTGAGAAACACTTTGGCCTCTTTGATCCAGACAAAGAAAGACCCTATTTTCCTGATACCCTCGCCCAAATTCACAAAAGAATGCAGAGAGCAATCGATGCAGCAATGGTTGACAAAATCAGGGAAAATAAGACGGCCCTCCCAGATGGCTCCTCAGGAGAAACAGAGGACTCCAATAGATGGCACAACCAGATGTGCATGTACTTCAACACCAACCCCTGGATCTTTGAGCATACCACTATCCAGGGGGATAAACAGCAATGTGTCACGTTCCTGAACTGAATGAGTAAAGGCCAGGGAAAAGCCTTTGCCGAGGGGTGGTACAACCAGATGTATGGGGATGAAGAAAGGGTGAAGAAGATCACATTCAAAGAAATATCAGAGAGCTTTCTCTCCACCTTCTGTCCCACCTCTATGGAACAATGCGCTAGGAATGCCCTTCACACCATGGATATCTGAAAGTTCAAAGGAGATTTCCATAAGTTCAGGACAGTCTTCAAGCTGGAAGCAGGAAGGGCTAAAATGAAGGACATCAACAATGTCTTTCGAATCATACGACAAGTGGTGGACCTTGACACTGCCAAAACTATGGCCCTGGTGGACCCTCCATCCAAAGATATGAAGGAATGGTTGGATAAAGCAGGAAAGTTCTATGACCTGGCAGAGCAAAACAAGTATGATAGAGGAGGAGGAACTGGCTGGATCCCATCAATCTGTCGACATAGCAATGAAAAAGACCCCTATCAAATGGATGTGGATGCCATCCACCTTACTCTGGACAAACAAGTAGAATGCTTTGCAAAAGGACTCTGCTTCACCTGCAAGAAGCTGGGATGCTCTACAAGGAATCACCTCTGTGGCCCAAGCAGCTGCTTTGGAAATAGAAACAGGCACAGGAATGAAAGGAATGGTGGAGGAAGCCAAAACCAAATCAGGGCTATAGAAACCAAAAAGGAGTCTCCGATGTGAAAATTCATGAAGAAACAAGGCATCTCAGAGGAAACTGCCATCAAGACCCTTAGGATCTGCTATCAAAAGCATGATGATGATGAGGAGGAAAGTAGCAGTGAGGAAGAAGCTGTAAATCACGTAACCGCCCACGAGGATTTTTGAAAGGGAAGGAAGGATCAACATCTTCACTTCCCAGGATCACACCTGTAATTGTAACAAGTACCAAGTCTAAATCTATGAGAATCCCCACTTTCCTCTATGCTGGTACTACAGGACAAATCATTGACAAGCTCACCCTTGTGGATAGTGGAGCTACTGGATGTTTTATTGACTGGTACCTTGTTAATAAGGCTGAATGGAGAAAGGAATGAATGAAGATCCCATTAAGAGCAAGCAACGTGGACGGAACTACAAATAGCAATGGGCTTATCAGGCACCAAGTCACGCTGATGTTACGCTAGGCCTGGGTAGGGACTAGAGTAGCCTTGAGAGGTCATAAGGTCAAGGGTTCTAGGTAAAGGCCAATGACTGTCGTATGGCCGATCAAGGGTTCTAGATGAAGCGTCCACTCAAAGTAGGACGATGACTTGTAGGTCAAGGTAGGCTTGCTAGGCCTAAGTACAAGCGGAGAGATCAAGGGAGCTTAGAAGTGAAAGGGGACTGAGGGTTTTTCAAGAAATGTGGGTATTGCTCAAGGAGGTCTAAGCTAAAGTACATCCGTCGTCGACGTGGGTTTATATATGTAGAGAATGGAACGATTACTTAAGCAGGAGAAGGTCATGGAACGATTACAAAGACAATGACAAGTCAGAAGGAGTTAAGATGAGTCATGATGGAAAAGAAGTGCTGACCAAGCAAGAAGTCTGAAGTGAGTCAGTGTGAATGAGAGATAAGTCCGTATGGGCTTAGCATTGACTAATCAGAGGAAAAGAAAAAGAATAAATGTAACATTACCCCCTTAGTAGGGAGAAGTCCCATGAACCCTTAGAGATCTAGCCCATAGTGGCTGGGGGATCCGGTCATGTTAGCGAGGGCTTCATTGTCAAAATCAAAGTCGTCGATGGGAGAGTTAACCCTGTTAGGGCAGGGAGGAGAGCGATGACGGGGAGGAGGGACAGGGCAAGGGGATTGAGACCTGTTCCTGTTATAGGGACGAGAGGGCCCTGCGCACGGGGAATCAAAAGCGGGGTGGGGAGGTCTTCCTCCGGTAGTAATTCGGGCAGAGCGGTGTGAGCTACCAGAAGAGGAGGTAGATGAGAAGGAGGCTTTCTTGGGAACTTGGCGGAGAGGGCAGCACTCTTGGTAATGTCCGAGCCGGAAGTTTAAACAGAAGGGACACATATACCATTCACAATCTTTCTTCTGATGGTCAAGGCAACGACAGCCATAGCAGGTTTCATGGTAGCGAGGGTGAGATGGGGGTAGGGGAATATCTCCTCGTTCATAGGCAAGGCGTACTTCGGCGTCGTGGAGCACATCCTTTTCTTTGCCATTCAATGGGGAGGAGGAGGCAGAAGGAGTGGAGAGAGTTCTGGAGGAGCGAGCAACTTCCCTGTCATGGAGTCCCAGAGGTAGCAGTTGATCTCTTGTAGCATTTCTACTCCCCCAAGTTGATGCATGGCATCTCCGATGTAGGCGCGGGCGAGGTTCCTGGAGTTTAATATATCATCCTGTGCAATCTGGCAGGGTTTAGAGAGGGGTCCTTTCAGGGCACCTACGGTTACTCCAAGTTTCTCGACAGCAACGAAGGCTTGGTAGAGGGAGTAGAGCAGGGAGTTCATGTCTAGGAAATCGCCGAGGGTGGTAGCTAGGCGAGGGTCCAGGAGTTGGGTGCGAAGGTAATGGGAAGCGTCGGGAGAATATTCCTCTTTGGTAAGGGCGTGGGCATAGATGGGGAGGTCCGGGGAGAGAACCTCTTGGGGTAGAGTGATAGGAATGGAAGGGATGGGAGCGGCGATAGGGAGGTGTCCTTTGACTTCTAAGGGTTGGGTTTGCCAACCAGGGGAGGCTAAGGTGGAAGAGGGAATTGAGGTATCGGTGATGGAAGAAGGAGAGGATATAGAGACGGATTCGATGGTGATACGGGAAATAGAAGAGGGGAAGGAGAGACAGTGGACTAGTTCGATTGGGGAGGCATCTTCGAATTGGTTGGTAGTGGCATTGTAAGTCATGGTTATTTGGAAAGACGGGGGGAATGACGAGTAGTCTTTGATGGTCGTGGTTTGGGTGAGAGGGATGAGGGAGAAAAAGCAGTGGGGCGAAGTCTTTTATATTCTTCTAGAGCAGTCTTTGAATGTGTTAAGTTCCATTCTGGGATCCAGGAGTCTTCTTCGGCTGAATACCCTTTCCATCGGATCAGGAATGTGCGGGAGTTAGAGGGACCGCGATGTCGGAGAATTTTCTCAACTTCGTATTCTTCTTCTCCGTCGATAAGTTCAGGAGGTGGAGCCGGGAAGTTCGTGCTGTGAACAGAATTTTCCTAATAGGGAAAAAGAAGGGAAGCATGGAAGACTGGGTGGATTTTCCAAGTTTTGGGGAGTCGGAGTTGGTATGCGATAGGGAAAGAACCTTGGTGATGCAGAAGGGTCCTTCTCGTTTAGGGGTGAACTTGGGAGTGGCCACGTTTTGTTTAAGGTTCTTGGCTTCAAGCCATACCTGATCTCCAAGGGAAAAGGGAGTGAATCCTTTGCGAGAACGAGCGGCCATGACTTGGCGAGTGAGTTCATGTGCAGCCAGGGCTTCGTCTCGGGCGGCAGTAAGGGTCTTTAGGCAGGATTCTGCGGTGGGGAGGTCGGAGTTGGGGAGGATGGAAGGAAGGGCACGAGGTTCATACCCCATCATGAGAAAGAATGAAGACTTAGAAGTTACGGAATGAGGACGGTGATTATGAGCGAATTCAGCATGGGAGATCTTTTCTGCCCATTCTGTAGGAGAGTTTCCACAGAAGATGTGGAGATAGGTCTCGATTTCTTGGTTGACTCATTTGGTTTCTCCGTCAGACTGGGGGTGGTAGGCAGTGGAGAGAGAGAGATCATAGTTGAGAAGTCTGCCGAGTTCTCTAGAAAAGGCGGAGGTGAAGTTTGGGCCTCGGTCCGATATGATTTTGTCGTAGAGTCCAAAACGTAAGAAGACTTTGTGGAAGAATAAGGCAGCAATGCCTTCTGCTGTGACAGTTTTCTTGGTAGGGCAGAGAATTATCCCCTTAGTAAGGCTGTGGTCCACCATGACCAAAAGTGAATCGAAGCTGTCGGAAAGGGGAAGGTCAGTGATGAGGTCGCAAGAAACCTGTTGGAAGGGACGCGAGCAGGTGGATTTAATCGGGGAGAGAGGAGGGACGATGAGATGAGTGTTTGCTTTGTTTTGTTGGCAGATCCCACAATCGGTGACGTAGGAGGCAACAAAGTGGGCAAGGCCAGGCCACCAATATTCGGCAGAGACCATTTGTCGGGTTTTGAGAATACCCGGGTGACCAGCTGTTTCATGGTCATGACAGCGCTGAACAATCTGTTTTCGGAGATCTCCAGTAGGGGGAACGTAGATTCGGTCCTTGTAGGTGAGGACCCCAGCTTCGTGTCAGAAATCCACGAGGCGGGATCGGGCAGAGAGGGGAATTTCGGCGTTAAGGGCTTGGAGTTTTGCAAGGACTAGGGGGTCGGATTCAGAGGCCGAGGAGATGAGAGTATGGAGGGAAGTGTCAATTAGATTGATGAAGAGGGAGGGGGGAAGCAACGAGACACCCTCGTTATCGAGATCTTCCTTGGGAATGAGGTCAGGTTGACAAGATAGGGCATCAGGACCTGCGAGGAGTTTTCCTGGGACATGAATCATTTTTAGATCAAAATCTGCGATATCCAGAAGCCATCTGGCCTGTTGTCAGTTCAGGTGTTGGGGTTGGCGAAAGTAGGTGAGGTTCTTATGGTCTGTGAAGACTTGGACTGGGTGAGGGGAACCATGGAGATAATGGTGCCAGGATTTAAGGGCTCGAATAATGGCAAGGAGTTCTCTGTCGTAGATGTCATAGTTTCTTTCTGCAGAGGAGAATGACTGGGAAAGGTAGGAACAGGGATGCCATTCGCCATTCGAGTCGGTTTGAAGGAGGATCCCGCCAGTGGTGTGTTTGGAAGCATCTGTGGCGATGGCAAAGGGGGCAGAAGGGTCAGGGAGACAAAGGACGGGTTGGGCGAGGAAGAGTTTCTTGAGGCGGTCGAAGGCTTCCTGACACTTGGGGGTCCATTCCCAGGTGAGGTTCTTTTTGATTAGGTCAATGAGGGGTCTGGCAACATTAGAATAGTCCGGGATAAACCGGCGGTAAAAGTTTGCAAAGCCCAGGAAGGAGTGGACATCCTTCACCTTGGCTGGGATTGGCCAGGAAGTGATCCCATCAAGTTTGACTGGGTCCATGGCGAGCTGTCCAGGTTTTACGATCATGCCAAGGTATTCTACTTCCTTGGCGGCGAAAGTACACTTCTCAAGTTTTAGGTGGAGGTCAAGCTCTTTCATCCATTGCAAGACACGTCTGGTGCGAGCAGTGTGAGTTTCATCATCAGGGGAAAAGATAAGAAGGTCGTCCATGTAAATGACGAGCCATCCTTCGGCGATCATGTCTCGGAAGGAGTCATTCATGAATCGCTGGAACATGGCAGGGGAATTAGACATGCCGAAGAACATGACCATGGGTTCGAAGAGTCCTTTGTGGGTGACGAAGGCTCCTTTCCATTGATGTCCATCTTTGATCTGGACGTTGTTGTATCCCCATCGGACGTCGAATTTGGTGAAGACTTTGGCATCTCCGAGTTTATCGAGAAGGTTGGAAATGAGGGGAAGGGGGTAGGCGTCTCTAACGGTGTGTTCGTTGAGGTATCGGTAGTCTTGGCAAGGTCGGAGACATCCATCCTTTTTCTTTACGAAGAAGAAGGGAGAAGCTTGCGGGGACATGGAGGGACGGATTTTCCCAGAGTCCAAGTTCTCTTGTAGGAATTCCTCGGTTGCCGTTCGTTCGTCGGGGGATAAGGGGTAGAGTTTACCAATTTTCAGGGCGAAGGATTCTTTTAGGTTGATCTCGTGGTCATACGGCTGGGAAGGAGGAAGGTGTTTTGCTGATTCTTCAGTGAAGACAGAGGAGAACTCAGTGTATTCCGCTGGGAGGACAGCTTTGGGCTTGGCTTTCTCGGCTGCCATTGCGAGTTCGGTAGCAGTGGTGAGTTTAGCTACTATGGGGGATCCGAGAGGGGCGAAGTGGGACCCAAAGTGAATGATACAGTGAATGATCCTGTTGTCAACGCAGCGTTGGACATATTGTTCTTCGGTTTCCTTATCTAGGTAACTAAAAAGGGCTGCATCGTCTTCAGAATTAACCCGGACATGGCGAGGAGGGGGCGGAGGGGGTCGGAAGAACCCAGGTTTGGAATTTCAAATTTTCTGGTTGGCAAGGTGGGTCTGGTAGAATTCTCGAGATTGGTCAGAGGATTCGGGGATAGAGACTGTCTGGTTCTTCCAGTTAATGGTAGGGTTGGCTTGCCTAAGCCAAGGGATTCCTAGGATGACATTATGGGTTCCACAGGACATGATGTGGAAGGGGATGATGTGAGCGATCCCTTCGATGTTAAGAACAAGGGTAGAAGTGAACTTGATCTCGCCCCCTTTGTTGGCGGTGGAATCTATGTTTCGAACCAGAATTGGGATTTTTAGTTGTTCGGTTTGGAGCTTGTGCTTTTGTATGAAGCCCCAGTCTATGCAATTGAGATCGGATCCTGAATCAATCAGGGCGCAGGTGTCGACGGTTTTCAACATGTGCGAAGGTTCAATGAGTTGAATTGGGATAGTCATAGATCTAGCAGAGGATGATACAACTACATTTGCACACGTTTTTGGGAACGATCGCGTCAATCAAGGTTCCCTTAAAGAAAATCCTTCCCCAGCCTAAATGCCACTCTTGCTACCGTTGCTTCTTCGTCATCTTCGTCGTCCCCATCCTCTACTGGTTCCAACTTGGGGAGTTTCTCTTCTTTGATGCGGCGTACGGAGGGAGTGGTCTTCTTTCCATTGGATGGGAAGTTGGGGCAAGCCTTGGCTAGGTGGCCAGGTTTGCAGCAGCGGAGGCAGAGGCCTTTCTCAAAGCATTTGCGACGCTCTTCAGGAGTCAATTTGGCAACTTTAATGGAGTTGACGTCCATAGCGTCAGAGTCTTTGCTTTCTGGGCGAGAGCGAGGATGATAGGTTTGGTAGGTCTGAGAGGGGTGTCGGTGGGCAGCAGCGGTCCTCTCAGCTTGTTCGTCCTGTTCTTTGAAGTCCCTGGCTTTCTTCATCCATTCAGTGACCTTATTGGGTTCAGTGGACATCCTCATGATCTCCTTCATTTGTTTGATGGGCATCCCGGTGGAAAAGTAGTTGATCAACGAGGCTTGTTCTTCTTCTTTCGTGATATCGATTCTGGCTTCGATGACCTTGGTACAGAATTGGGTGATATAACTATCCAGGTCGTTGGAGGCGCGGAAGGTAGTAAGTCAGTTGAGAGCGTTTACTTTGGTGGAGGTGGAGATGAAGGAAGTTTTGAAGTCTTTGACGAAGTCATCCCACTTTCCCAGGCTTCCTCCTGCGTTGATTTTAATGCAACGATAGGTCTCGGCCCAGCTTTTGGCCATTTCTTTAGTCATATATGACAGGGCGAAGGCTACTTTCTTCTTCTCAACATTGTAGACTTCGTCATTGATATCGAGGTAGGATTCGACAGTGTCGAGCCATCCTTGGGCTTGAAGGATGGTTCCGTCAAAGTGATCGAGGGAGCAGAGTCGAAGCTCAATGGGTTTGGCGGTGGAAGTCATGCTAGAGGGACGAAATGGTTTCTTAGGTGGGAATGGGGGTCTAGGGACACGAGGGGTCTTGTGGCAGCGGTGGTGGAGTTGGAGGTGAGAAGATTCGTCCTGGTTGAGCGATGGGGTTTGGGG
>JBBPTU010000308.1:0-28452 GCA_038094295.1 Tylopilus aff. beelii | reverse complement strand
CGAGGTTGCAAGACTTATCCCCGCAAGCAGGACGTAGGTCCACCCAGTTCCAAGAGCCCTCAGTATAAGATCGATGACTGATACTGTGGCAGCGCCCATCGAACACCTCACTAGGTTGTTCTGTTAGGTAGCAGTTAGCACGGATTGCAGGCTTTGGTAGCGAGGGATCTTACGCATGCGGTCACAGAAGAGCCATAGGTTGGCAACAAGTCGATCAACAATGTCTGTATAATATTCATCACTGCTATTCCAGAGATCCCCACTATGGGAGTGTTCAGTATTCATACGCCAAACTTGGGGCCCCCAGAAAGAACTCACTTATTATTTGCAGCACCAGTGGCGCCGCAATGTTGACCTTTTTCTGGAGACACCACCCGTAGCCAGCAAAACATACTGCGTATACGAACAAATGGAACGGAACCATTCGCATCCTTGCTCGTTCGATTGGGAAGTTTTCGTCCCGTGTGATCTGTTCCACTGGAATCGACTTTTCCGGATCTATGCGTATCTCTCGCACGAGTTTCTCCTTTAATCTCCTGTAATCCCTATCTAGGAGCTTTCCTGTGACCAGGCCACCAATGAGAGTTCCCCCACCAATGGCCAGGAAGCATAAACCAGTGTCAGTCTCGTTCAAGAATGGATATGTTGGTTGGAAGAGCGTGGAGATGGTGGCAGTCACAGCGTAAAATAATGAGTACAGAATCCCGTTGAAAATCAAGAGATTCAACACATCGAGGTACGTCAATATTCGGAGCGGGTTAGGGAAGGGCGGAGGAGAGGGAAGCTCTGCAGTCGTTTTCTGCCGTCCAGCCCCCACGATGGGGACTAAGGGTCGGTAGATTGTTGGTGGGATTATGCTGCCATCGTCTACAAGCCTTCGCAACGTTTCTGGAAGAAAACTGCAGGGCAGCGGGTTCACGGAAGGTACAAGTAGGTAATAACAGTAGACGTACACCATCATGGTAAGGAAGCATACAGCAGAGAGAATGCAAAGTAGCCAAAATATCCACCTGTTTTAGCTGAATTAAGAGACAATCAATGTTTTCTTATACTAGGAAAGACTTGCCGCCATCCTAGAGTCTGAGCCAAGGCACCTCCAATAACAGGTCCAAATGCAGGCCCGAACTAACCCGAGTCAGTCAGTTAATACACTAGCTCTAGTATAACGAAAGACCTGACCAGTGGCCCCAAGGTGAATAACCCATAGAACCCCCCACGCTCAGCAGGAGTTGCAATATCACCTATAACTCCAGCGCCTATCTTATGTCAACATTATATAGGCCATAAGGCACATACAGGACATACCAAGTGCAATCGTGCTCGCAGATCCAGCAGCTTGAATACAACGAAGCAACATTAATAACCAATAATCCGATGTCGGGACCAAGGCAAGACCAATACAAGCTGAGCTCAATAGCAATAAGCACGCAAGAAAGATCAAGCGGCGTCCCAGGCGGTCTGCTAACAGACCCCAGAGCATTGGAGCTAGATACAATTAGACTATCAGTCAAGGAGGTGTCACAGATAAGGAGGAAAGACGGCATACAAACACCCTGCAGGGCCATATAGACAGTGATGGTCAAGTTAATCAGTTCGGTGGACTTGTTAAATGCAGTAGCTATAACGGGGATTGCGGGGAGGTATATATTGGCTGTCAGGGGACTAGAAAACCACTTGAGTTGGAGTATTTCACATCACCTATTCAGTCACCGCACCTGAATAACGCTGCCAAGGACGCCATGGACACGATGAACCACTTTTCGGACTGTGTATAAATACTATATGGTCTCTGCTCCTCTTGTTTGACGCCAGTACCAGGCTCTCCAGCCTGAGAGGCTGTGGGTTTGCCCATTGCTGAGCTTGGGGTGGAGACGATGGTTCTTATGGCCTTGACAGTCCACTCGTCTGCCTGCTACTTTGCTTCGTTTGGCGTATCAGCTCGAGGGATTGAAGAAGGACTGGGTACTTGTAAGCAAGTTTATTTATGCCAGCATGAAGCCATGCGTTATTGGAGCAACGCTCGACTCCGAGTCGGACCGGGAACACCTATGATTGGCAAGTTAGTAACCGACACCTCGTTGACATGAAGAGTTATTACTCATAAAGGAGTACTCATCGGCCCGACAGCATACCAATGCAGGCTCCGTGGGCCACAATATTGTTCGGCGATTGATGCGACTGGGTTGATTCAATCGCAAGCTACACATATAAGGGCTAAGTACTGGTCACGGTAGTCCCTGAACCTTAATAAACGTACGGCCCGGGGCCCCATGTACTGTATCTAGCCTTTCGTACCCGGAACAGTGGTTACAAGTGGCGACCGGAGATAAGCGGGTAAAACTTGATGGAAAGATGGCCTATCGCTGGGGCGAACGGATCCGAAAACCCCATTCTGCTACGACGTTGTCCATCTCGAGTTAACAGATCTACTGAAAAGTAATCAGTATCAGCGGCTACCAAAGTACAAGTGTTCCAGTTGTACTTGATCACGAGTCACGGTCAATATGTTGTCGGGTAAATGTTAATGGATCGCACCCTGCGACATTCAGGGGATAGATATGATGAGTGCGAGCGACCTGTGTAGTGTGGGCCTTAGCGGTGAAAACTGAAGACTAGATTCAAAATTAGTCGAGATGCGGAGCCTGAGATGCGAAGAAATTTAATCAACTATCTGGCTCCCCGCCTCGATAATCTTTTTAGAAACTAGTCCGCTCATCTCTGAGATCTCAACTGTTGCTTGAACCGTGTTGGCCAAGTCGTCGATGAAGACAGGCTGAAAGTGGGTGGTCCCCTCACAGAATACAGGCAGGAACTTGAAAGGAGGGACCCTACCACTGAGCTGAGCAAGCAAGTTTCTGAAATTTCCGGATGAACTCAGCAGAGTCAGAGGTTTGAAAGGCTCCTCGGAACCGTGAAGAAGCCGTCAGTCAGACGCCATATTTGAACGGAAGATAGTGGATCCGGACAGTGTACGAAAATAGCCATCTCCCTATGTAAGTGCTTTGGCAGTAGAACAGCACTGTCAGACCTAAAGTAAACAAGCTTTGCGCCCACACCGACATTCTCCGGACTCGGGCCGGTCCATTATGCTCCAATTTGTTCTGGAGTTTACGAGAGCAGGATGATCACCTGCCCTACAAGTTGACCAATAAGTCAGATCATCCACACTAGACTAGTAGCTGATTCCCCGGGCCATGAATGACCAGACTGCCTGGTTTGAACTGGACTCTGACAGAATAGTCGTGGAAAGAATCTCGTACCGAGTAAGTGAGGCCACAGCGTGCAGGGAGGAACTTAATAGTCTCTCGCCAAGGCGGGTTGTTCGATTTGATATAGTAATTACCGCATTCCCGGGTTTGACCTTATCGGAAGGCACAAAGGGGTCACCGGTCACCAATAAGGTATTACAATTTCCCAATTACAATCTCCATAAGTATGATACAATAGAGCAAGCTCCACCCGACAAAATTTTCCTAAGGTATAACCTGGAGTTATGTAGGGGGACGGAAGACAGTCAGCCTAGCCGAACAACAAATGCAATGTGTACGACATTGACACGGTCATCATGACAAACATGAGCATGTACTGTGGAATGAGAAACAGTGAGAGGTGTTGCGCTTCGCCCGTTCCAGAATAGACTTGGGTCAAGATGACCTGGTAGCATCCCAAGCGGTTTCAAACCCCACAGAAAAGGATAGATGGTGCCCACGAGATTGCTTACCTGAGCCGTCGCCGTCGGTAGGCAAGACAGGAGGCTACATGATGGGTTGATAGGAGCTCGTAACACGATGCCAGTGGAAGATGACGTACATGCATACGAATCGGAGCACGTTGTCGTTGGCGTCCAACAGGCCAGCTCGGGTTAATCCTTGAGTGATGAGTACGCCAAATATGGGCATGACGACCATGCGTCCGATGGCCAGTGCCCCCACCGCTCCAAGTGGGAGGGACCGAAGTCGTCCACTGGTGATCTTCATCCTTGCAAGCGCCGAGCCAAGAGTCATCAATCCTAATGGGACTGAGGCGTCTCCAATGAATGTCGCCGTATTTAGTATGATAGCAAGGGGTGGTTGGCCGTCTGGTGCTGGAGGTATGTAAACCCCTGGAACTCCGGGGACAAATAGTGCCTTGAGAACGGGAACGACAGATATAATGAGCCCCAAGATGATGGAAGCAGAACAAGGCGAGATAAGTGTATGAACGAAGCTCATTCCAAAGCAGGTGAAACGACGAAGAAAGGAGGTCGAAGCCTGAGATTCGCTTTTCGTCTCTGCCACTTTGTTGCCCGAGCTATGTTGGACAATTGTTGTGAGCTGTGAAGCAGTGGATCCATCGAGTGGAACTGACGGATTTGCCGCGCCTGCCAGATGATGTGGTGTAGCTAAGACCTTCTCGTGATCATAGCCGGTCCGCGGTGTTCCTCGGCGAAAAAGCCCCTTTAACGAGAGGATGATACCCTCGATTGCCACACCCAGATTCCTCTGTTTGGTTTTCAACTGTTCTTGTACGTCATCATCGTCAACGTCCGGTCCCTGGAAATCCATCGCCACCAAATTGGCGCCACCCAACGGAAAAAGTGTAATCTAGTGGATAACAGTTTGCCATATAGCACGAGCCAGAGGGAAACCAGAATATAAACATACGACGAATACGAGCGTAAAGATGGCGATATAAGCGATAGCCAGATTTTGGTCTGACGTACCCTTGAATGGGGAGGAAGCAGTGATGCTCATAGTGATGGCCGTCGCTGTATCGACGAACATCACCTACTAGAACATATGTAGGCGGAAAGTCAGACTCACGAATGTCCCCAACATTAGCCCATCCGCCAGCGACCAGGATTCCATAGCGAAAACGGTGCGGAACCCAGAATATCTGTTTGATTATCAACGACATTGTGATACCGATCGCCTCATACGATAACGCCACCAAGACGAGAGGGCCTGGAAAGAACCTCAGTGGATACCGCTATGATTGGGTAACAAGGGGGTCGCCTACCAAACACGCTGATGTTGGAAGAATTGAAGGCGGGAATGATTCTGGAAAATACGAGACTCGGAAAAGTGATGTTCTTTTGCGTTGGGTGAGGTCGGGCCTTCGCGAGCAGCACAACTTACAAGTATCATGTGTCCGGCGCTGCGGGCTGCCACAGCGGGAAAAAGCCCCAACTTGGTGATGATAAAACCTGCTGTAACGCACAGAAACCTGACCCACAGCAAGGTCAGCGAGGCAGGGGTATGAACAACGATTGGGCATACAGGCGGATGAGTGGCTGAACAGACACCCAGATAAGCTCTCCGGTGGGAATCATGAGATGGGGGATCAAGGTAAACTGAAGCCCGAGATAGGAGATCTACCTTTAAATACTGCATGGGAGAAACCTTCGAGTCGACCAATCTGAGAGCGATGGGAAAATGTGAGTGTCCCACTGAATGGTTCAATTCAAGCCCGCGCTCACTGACGGCAGGATAGTAGAGTCGCGCCTGAGCTTCAAATCACCTTTCCTATTCGTGTTGGGTAGGTGCCTGGGTCCATTTAAGTAGTGATAGGATGGACGTAATAGCATCAGTTTCCAACACACTTGACGTGAAATCCATCGCTGGCCCTGACGAACCGTTATGATCATCATACTAGAAAAATCAAGGGTGTTGAATCATGGAGAAATAGCCATTTAGACCTTCAAGTTAAAAGTCGACGAGAGAACCCGCTATCGAAAGATACGGTCATGCCCGTATGGCATCATGGTGGTTGCGGCAGACGACTTAGTTCAAGAGTCGTCAAAGCGCAATGGTCAGTGGATTGAATACGCACAGGGTGTGGTCAATTATACTCTGCACTGTCCGACCGTATTGGGCTCACCTATGAAAATGTAACTCCATCGGAAATGGGTCCCGGATAAAGATTGATGTGGCGTGCCCCAGCTTGCGGCTCCGAGATAGTCTGGATACTCCATGTAGTATGACTCATGCGGAGACGTGATCATGCATGGATTCTAAATTGGAGAAAAGCCCACCGTCATGGCGGAAGTTAGCCTGAGCTCGTGGTCACCTACTATAAGACTCGCCTCATGGTCGGTAATCGATAGACTGCAGGAAAAGGGAATCAGCGCCGGGCTGTCCATCTTTGGATGGTGCGGCCCGAGTTGATGTCATCGCCCCAACTTTTGTTGTTCCGACCGAGCATCGGAACACTTTTTGTTTCCGAGCGAGGTCACGTGGCACAACCAGCCTTCGATAACTTTCCGCAACGTGCTGCGTGTCGAACAGAACGGCGACCGAGAGCAGACGACATTCGAAAATACTCGTCCACCGCGCAGAGTAACCCTCAAATCATCAGCTAGAGGAACGACGAGGCCAGTGGTTCGCAGGCGATGTCTGTGCATGACAGCCCTTCGGTCCTCAGTTTTCGGATGTCAGGTACGTCCTGGCGTGCCCACGCTTGACTGAACTTTGTGCTTACTGCAGCGTTATTTCAGGCGCGGCAGAGCCTCTGCAGCAGGTCAGACTGCTCTCAGCTCTCCGCAGTGGTATGTAATTCCATGGCGCGTTACCAGGAGGTTGATGAAACTCCTTGCCATAGGCGACCCCGCTCTCATCCATCCATTTCTAACTGAAATTGGCAAAGAGAGACGAAGCTCAACCGACAACGACTTGAACACCGGCGCCGCAGCCCTCCACCTCGCCATCCGTTGCGCTTCTGGTGGGTGCTCTCTGGTCGGTTTGAACGTGTCACCCGAGCTTAAGACTTCGTCCGTAGTTGATACCGTGCAGCTTCTCTTATCACACAGAGCTATTTCGCCAAACGGCGTGCATCCACCTGGAAGCGGTACTACTGCCCTCCACCTCGCGGCGTCGCTTGGGCGTGTCGAAATCGTATCACTACTTCTCGATCAGCCAGGGATAGATGATACCCTCCGCGATAATCAGGGACGTGCATGCAAGGATGTAGCAAAAGGGAAGGAAACCATTCAGGTCTTACAGGGTACGCTGGATCGCTCTAGTCTTACGTGTCATTACACATGTTTTGCAGATTCGCGATCCTTTCTCAGTGCCTCATACAGGTCCTTGCTGCACTCGTACTCATTGTCCCCTCTTAACGCCCAGCCAAGCCAAGCCCTCGTATCTCTTTTGGAATTGCCACGCGCCAAGGGAATCGATCTTTCTTATCTTGACGACACGACCGGAACCTCGCTTTTACACGAGGCAGCACGTCGGAAAGATTTGCGGCTAATCGAGCTTGTTGTGCGTGCAGGGGCAGATGTCTTTGTGCGAGATCGGAGAGGAAAGATGGCCTATGATGGATTGGGTAAAGACGATCGCGTGAGGGTATTCTTACGCCAATGTCAGTCCTTGTTTCCGAATTTTCGCCTCTCATCTAAGAAACCACAGTCGCAAATCATGATCAGTCACTGATCGATATACCGATCTCTGAACCACCTGTCTTGAAAGGGTACCTAAACAAATATACGAACGTTGCCCGAGGATACAGCACCCGGTGGTTTGTCCTCAAGGACGGCGTTCTTTCATGTTCGTACTTGTATACTGTCGCCACGACTCTGCTCTGATGTCGTTTCCCGCAGACTACAGACACCAGGAAGACGAAGAGATTGCTAGTCGAGGCACAATCTCGATGAAGACGGCAATTTTAAAAACTGGTGCTGGCAACGAGAAGACACGTTTCGAAGTTTACTCCACGCCGGGACGCGGTCATACAACCGGAGTACAGAAATGGTACATGCGAGCCAACCACCCCGTCGAAGCCGCTCGTTGGACACAAGCAATCAGCCGAAGCATGGAATGGTACCGACGCGAGGCGGATAAAGACATTGGAGGTCGTCGGAGCATGGACAGCGACAAGAGTGCTCTGCGGCCGGCGAAGTTCCGAACTAGTTTCCAGTCAGGAGTGTCTGCAATGAGGGACATCGGGGTGCGCGACCTCCAAGGGGAACAAGCGTCTTTAGCGGGAACGGTGGAGGAGGACATGCCAATTGTTGGTGATATTACCAAAGACAGCATCCATATTCCGGATGAGCACGAAGACGAGGAGGCTGCAAATCGGCACGACAGCTCGGCGGCATCGGAAGTAACGCAGAGCCAGCCTCCCCATGGCAGCACGTTCGACTTGCACGGTAGCTCGCTAGCGGCGCAAATGGATCTCACTGCCCAGCTTCTTGCCGGATTACCCTTACCATCCGATGCGCCATTACGCACGCAAGAACTTCGGGAAGCATTGAAAGAGTCTTTCGCCACGGTTCAATCGATGATAAACGAGTACCTCCAAATGTCAAAAGAGAGGGAAGAGTGGTGGAAGTCGCAACTCCAGCGGGAGCGAGAACGACAAACAATATGGGAAGAAAGCTTACAGACGGTCGTTCGTGAAGGAGAAGAGCTCGAGAAAGAGCTCCGAGTTCGCTCTCGTAAACGTGGAAGCAGACTGTTTGATGGGGGAATACGGGACCCTGGATTAGCGACAATGAGGCTACGGCCCTTCTCCTTAACTGCCGCGTCGTCGGCCGTACCTTCCGCTCAGGCCTCCACCTACTTTACGGCAGTGGAAACACCTCCCGTTTCCTTAACCCCAACCACCACCACCGCTGATGCCCCTGAGACCCCCGTACCCTTGACCCCTACCCAACGCCGGATATCGCAATTAGCGTCGCCAACTCGCATCGGAATGGAAGAGGTTGAAGACATGCACGACACGGACGAGGAGGACGAATTCTTCGATGCCATCGAGTCGGGTAATCTTCCGAATCTCGTCGTTAGCGAGCTTCTCACCAGTCCCACGCACTCCACAACTTCATTACCGCTTGCCATTGACTTGGAGCCTTTCGCGGGATACAAATGTTTAAGGACAACACTACCCATTGAGAGAGATAACAGGCCATCTACTAGTCTTTGGTCTGTCCTGAAGCATAGCATAGGGAAGGACTTGACAAGAATCACCTTTCCGGTATTCTTCAACGAACCTACGAGCATGCTACAGCGAATGGTAGGTGGTCATAATATAGTAGAATGTCGCCATTTGCCTACTCGTCTTTGTTTGTAGGCGGAAGACATGGAGTTTTCCGAGTGTCGTGGGTATCCCACCTGGTTGATGGCTTCGTTGTCTAATGCGGACATCTTCAGTCGATGTAGCCGTTCGGGAGCAAGACCCTCATCGGCGTATAGCTTTCGTCGCGGCTTTCGCGATGTCTAATTATTCATCAACTATCGGACGCATAGCAAAGCCTTTTAACCCTATGCTCGTAAGCAAGACATTTTGGTTTGCTTAGCGACGCGCTCACCTTTGTCCAAGAACGAGACGTTTGAATACGTGAGACTGGACAAGGAGTACCGATACGTGTCCGAACAAGTTAGCCATCACCCTCCAATATCTGCTTGTTGGGCAGAATCGCCAAATTGGCATTATTACGGCGAGGTATGCTATAACGCTAACCAGACATAATCGGGCTAATCACTTCGTAGGTTGACGCTCAAAATAGATTCATGGGAAAGTCATTCGAGATTCGGCCCACTGGCGTTGCCCATGCGGAACTTCTGATACCGGAAGATTGGGCACCAAATTACCCCAAAGCGAACACTGTTGGCGGCAAGGGGAAGGTGGTAGAGCACTACTCGTGGAAGAAAGTCACCACGAACGTGTCTGGCTTCATTCTGGGATCCCCTACCATCGACCATTATGGTGACATGATTGTCAGTTACCCTGTCGTTTTGCGCCAACTTCACTAAGCTTTACTTCAGGTCACCAATCACCGCACCGGAGATCGGTGTATCCTAACGTTCAAGCCTCGCGGATGGCGGGGCAAAGACGCGTACGAGATTTCTGGATCGGTTAGCAATTCAGATGGCGAGATCACCTACGAGATCGCCGGTCGTTGGAATAGTCAGCTCATCTGCCGCGCCGTCGGTACCGGGAGTGGGTATTTGCATCCCGACGCGACGGTCAGCGGCCCAGCATCGCCAAACTACATGGCAGAGTACGTCCTGCTTTGGAGAAACTCTGAAAAGCCGCCCGCGCCTTTCAACCTGACGCCGTTCGCGGTCACGCTCAACGACTGTCCGGAAGACACCTTGAAACCGTTCTTGTGCCCTACGGACTGTCGACTTCGGCCGGACCAACGGGCGTTCGAGACGGGCAAGTATGAACGCGCGAACGAGCTGAAGCAGATGCAAGAGGAGAAGCAACGGGCGACACGGCGGGCGAGGGAAGACGGTAGACTACCTCCTCATCGACCGAGGTGGTTCATCGCGGAGACGGACGGGGATACGGGGGAGCGGGTATGGACGCCTGCTCGTGTGGGTAACATGTTAGAGTATTGGGTGGAACGGGAGAGGGTGTGGAAAGAGGGAGGCAAGGGGAAGTGGAAGGAGATGGAAGACATTTTCATCGAGGACTTACCTTAGGTTAGCACCGGATATTTTTTTTGGTTATTCTAGGGAAGTAGACTAAGTTTGATCGGGACCTAATACGAGTCTGCGACTACCATCATCACTTGTTCGACGTGCACCACTTTGATCTGACCACTTCGTTACATGCCCCCCTGTCGATATCCGTGCTGTTCGCGGGTGCGTACCCTCTTTCGGTAATGGTGTCCGATGGACACGATAGATCTGAAGCAATGATTCTATGTACTCAAAATGTCGCTTGTAGTGACAGAAATCTTGCTCAATAGCCTAGCATTAAGACAAACCACCACTAGCCTCTACAAATCGCGGGTGACCAGTTACAGGTTGTGAGGTGTGATCAAAGCCAGTATAACTAGGCTACCATCACGAAAGGAAATTCCGTTGGTCGCTTCCCCATAATCATGGGTCTGAGAGAAACCTTGTCATGCAAGGTGATGGTGTGTACCTTGGTGGTGCCGCTGCCTGGTCTGGGCGGTGGCGTGACTCAGGCGTAAAATGAACTCTGTGATAGTTGTCACGTCGTCATCGTCGTCGGCAGCGGCGCAGTGGTGGGACCTTGAAGGGAGGATAGGGGTGGTGCGTGCGCGTGTGTCAGGAGCATAGGCTAATAGCTATCCAGAATGCCTCACGAGAACTGTCCACCTGGGACGGAGGGCGTTAACGTGGCTCATGTAAATTCGTCAATACCAGTGACGGTCGTGCGGCAGGAGCACTGGTCTGCATCAATGAAAAAGAGCAGAGATATAAGATGATGGACACAACCCATTGTCTGTTCCTGCATGTCGCTGATAACACCATCGTCGATGCTGACAGGTACGCCCTCGCAGGATGAAACCGTGTTTACGCTGACCACCAGGCAAGACCATTCCCCACACATGGAAATTCGTGGGGGTGGCTGGTTACGGGCAATGTCATTTTTTGCGGACAGCAAGTACCTCGTGAGCGGCGACGAGAAGGCCGTTCGGATCTGGAGAGTCGAGGACGGACAGCAGGTGGCGACGATGAAGGTATATCATGCACACTGTTTCGCTGTGTCTCCAGACGGGCTGTGGGTCGCTGCTGGGACATATTCGGGCGAAGTGTGCATATGGGACACGGCGACGCACCGACAGGTCCTGCGACACAAGAAAGATCGAGCCACCAGCTGCGTCGACTTTTCACCCGACTCGGCCAAGCTCGTCTTTGCCTCGGAGGACGGCACAGCTACAGTTTGGAATGTGTGGACGCGCAAACAAGTACATACACTCCGCCACCATGGCAATGCGCTCAGGCTGATCGCAGCGAGATACTCGCCAGGAGGGGATCAGATCGCAACTGCGCTTTGGAACGGGTCCGTTCTGATCTGGGACGGCAAGGATGGCCGCCTGCTCATCGACATCTCAGTGCAAGTCACCCCGTGGTACAACAAGGGGCTCCTTTGGTACGGGAACCACATCATTGTCGCGTCCAACAAGACAATAATGCAACTCGACGCATCCACTGGCACAACAGTTATGGAATGGTTTTGTCACGAGGCAGACCCTTACACTTGCATTGCGTTGTCACAGCACGGAGCGTTCATCGCGTGCTCTACAAGGAATGCCATCACGTTTTGGGACCCTTTAACGCGCTCCTTCCTTGGCAGATACCCACACCCTCACGGTGTTTGTTCCACCGCATTCTCTCCTGACGGACGGTTTTTAGCAATCGGCAGAGATGAGGGGATGATTTCTCTTCAGAGTCTGTCTCATATTGCTGTGAGTATGGTGTCTTGTTGACTTGCACTGCATCTGAACACTTATATATAGATTCCCATTTCATTATCTCGCATACATCCAACCTTACAGGAACCCACCATTGAGGTTGATGCCGCTGTGCTGGACTTGTGGAAGCATGATCAGCTCAGGAACGCAGAGGCGTTATTAACCACGGCACTCGCGAGTCAGGAATCAAACCATCATACACTTGCCTGTAGGGCCCTTCTACGAGCCCGCTTGGGAAAATGGGACACTGCATTGATTGATGCAGAAAAGGTACGGCCACTTGACCCCCATTGTGACTCTTACGTACCGACGCCAAGGCCATCGAAATCATGCCATCCGTGATCGGCTACATCGCAATGAGTTCGGCGCTCGTCGGTAGTGATAGGCACAGGGCTTATCGATCTTGTGACATTGCGGTCGAGCGTTTCCATTCGTCTCACGTTACATTTCTTCATCTCATCAAGGTATGATATACCGATGTAAACACTGTTCAGGTACTTATATTGCTAGGCTATCATCGTGTTC
Organism: Tylopilus aff. beelii; assembly: GCA_038094295.1. Taxonomy (NCBI): domain Eukaryota; kingdom Fungi; phylum Basidiomycota; class Agaricomycetes; order Boletales; family Boletaceae; genus Tylopilus; species Tylopilus aff. beelii. Next base: position 15,776 of record JBBPTU010000308.1, on the reverse strand, counting down.
ATGGCCGGGGAGCACATGGATGCGATATCACGCATGGACGACCTCATTGACGCTGCGCCCTTCGTCTCAATCTTCTATGTAGTTCAGGCGTGTTAACTGTGTAACCTGCTTGCTCAATATTGCTGACTTCTTGACAGGCTTACATGCTTCTTCACTACGGAGCCTTTCTTATGAAGCACAGCAACTGCTACGGTGCTATAAACTCATTCGAGCGTGCCTTGGCCCAACTACGACCGCATGCGAGTCAAAGTCTTTTTCTTGTCTCTCTGGTAAGATTTCGAATAGGTGTGCTGGAGTAGATCAATCTTGTTCACTTTTCTGGTAGATATTTGGGTGGAGTTTTGATGATCTCGATATCACGATTTGGCAACACATATGTGAAGCTCTCTATTCTGTAGGTCGTACAAAGGATGCAGGCAATTCTCTTCTCAAGTTAGTAAATACCCTTGATGTGGGGGTGTATATGCGTGAACCTATTGTAAATTGGGTTTCAGGTGAGCCAGTGTTATTGTAATCTATGGGCTAATATTTACCTCACATATTAGATTTCACACGGCGATGTCTCTCCATTCCAGAACGCGGCGATAGCGGAATCTTGTTTGGGCCCGGAAATGATGACATGTCGTCGTCCTACACCAACTCCACTCCGCTTATGAGGGAATGGGTAAAGGCAACATTAGTTAATCACTCTTGGAGAGATGCTTTAGTCACTGCTGCTGCTGTGAATATCTCCTTTTGTTCTGTACATATCATAGTCCTCACGAGCTTGTTTGTAGTTTGTCCCCTCAAGATTTGTTATTTATCGAGCCGTATACGAATATTTGGAAGTGACCGACCACATCACAGACACAACTGAGTGTCTGCTAGAAATGGCGAGCGAAATGTCGCAGGAGACTGCCAGTGAGCTGGTAGAGTGCACCGTCGGTGGGTGGTTATGAACGCATCACGGTTGACACTCTCCGATGTTATCCATATGCAGAGCTGAGGTCTTGGTGTAGCGGAAAATTAGAGGGACTTGGAGATCTTGCGATGAATTCCCGACAATATGACGAAGCCGTCATTCGGTATTCCGCCGCGTTATCTGTCCATCCAACCGATCCAAAAGTACTGTTTGTCAAGCGTAGCAAGGCGCATGCTAATATGGGCTCGTCGCAAGATGCGCTAAATGATGCGAATGAAGTACACTATTTTACACTCTGTCCACGACCATGCCATTAACACTCACCAGGTCATCACGCTCGATCCGTCATCACCGCTAGGTTACGAGAGGAAATACGGGGCTTTACGCGTTGCACGTTGCCACAATGATGCAGTGGTCGCATTCCAAACAATGTTATCCAAAATGTCAGAGTCCATTGATCCAGGAATCCGTGGTCAGGACGACTACACCGTTCTTGTATTATCATTAACTGAACCTGGTTCGCAGAACTATCCAAGCAGTATATCAAGCCAGCAGAGACGGAGGCTGTGATTCACGAAATCGTCCAATATACGATTCGGCAATCTCCGTTGGTCCTCATTAGCACCGACTCTGGTCGTCTCCTCGACAAACCCGGGCAGGTGGCCTCGTTCGAATCACAGCCAATTTTTCACGAGCTGGTTTGTTCTACGACTACTCACATCGATCGCCCTCGCATCGAAGATGAAGTTGGGCGGTACTACCGCTATGCGACGTTTTCGCACAAGTGGAAAGCCAACGAACCTCTTTACGACGACACCATGCTCGTGTACGAGCTCGAGGCATCCTTAACCCATGACAAGCTACAAAATTTTTGTAAGACAGTGCGGAATGCTGGGTTACATTGGGCATGGAGCGACACAGTGTGTATCAACAGAGCAGATTCCTCCGTGCTCCAGGAGGCCCTGGTCTCCATGTTTCAATGGTACCAAAGTTCCACCTTGACTATCGTCTTACTCTGCGACGACCCGTTAAAGCGTCTTGTGGAGAGTATCTGGAACACTCGTGCTTGGACTTTTCAGGAATACCATGCATCGAAGGTAGTGCGATTTTACAACAAGGACTGGACGCTCTACCAGGGCATCGATGTTCCAAACCATAAAGAGTCGCCAGAAATCATCGCAGAAATGGAGAGGGCTACAGGCATATCGGCGAAAGCCTTGATGGCGCTTCGGCCAGGACTGGAAGACATTCGAGAGAAGCTTCGCCTGGCTTCAACGCGTCAATCAACACGGGTAGAGGATGCAGCATACTCATTGCTTGGAATATTCTCGCTTTCTATGCCGGTGGTGTATGGTGAAGGGGACAAGGCGCTCGGGAAATTGTTGTCTCAGCTGCTGACGAGTTCTGGAGATACGAGTATCCTGGCATGGACAGGAAAGTCTGGCAGCTTCAATAGCTGTCTCCCGGCTGAAATCTCTGTGTTCAGCCAGTCCCCGACGACTCACATCCCCCCTGCAGTCACAAACGCAGAAATAGAAAGTATCACTTCCAGGCTGCGCAGGGCTTCGCCAGGTCTTGTGTCAGTCACAGCTTTATATAACCGACTCGTTGAACTCTCGGTGTCAATGTTTAACGGAAAACGGTTGAAGCTTTCGTCCATTCTTTTCAAGCTAGGTCCTGTATCAGTTTCAGGGAGTGGACCGGAACGCATATTCCGGGCTCAAACAACCGCGCTCGGACTCGTGGAGATTAGGACCGAGGAGGACCTCTCACGTTTCAAATCTCTGACGCTTGTTCACCCATGGATCGACTTCCTCCTCGACCGCCAGCCCGTCGGGAGTGTAATCGACACTGCAACAGAAGAGAATGCGGCAGATCGGCCTTCCTCGCCGGACGAGTTACCCTCGATCCCTGAATTATCCACAATCACGTCACCAGTCCGAAAATCACGGGCCGGACTCGCTTCTCGTTTTGGGCTGCCGTTCGGTCGGCGGACTGCCACGCACCACCCGGAGGTAACATCTCTCCAGCCCCCTTCGACTCTTGCGCAGGCGGACAAGCAAATGTATGCGCTTCGGACGCTCGCTCGTCTGAGACGGCCGTTTGGTGCGCTGTTACTCACGCCAGACCCTGGCAATGTGGCAGCGTACAGGAGGGTCGCCGCGGAGAGCGTGATCACTGTCCAGGTACAGGATATCACGCCGACAATTCTGGATAGGTTGATCGATAGCGTGCGCGTACTGGATGTCCTCTGACGCTGACACACATTTCTATCATGTGCATTTCCTTTTGGGTCGATATCCAGACCTTCGCTTCGACGCATCGTTGCGATATTTTACTTGGCGTCAGGTATAAGGTTTTCGTCTGTTAACGGATTCGCGAAATTGGAATCATCATGTAGGCGTAATGGTGCAGCAATAACTCTATCACATAACTGAGAGATGGGCTATGAGAATTGAACGCTTTTCGGCCAGCCCCAGAACTAGAGAATGGGGAGACCGTTGGAAGAGTTCATCCACTCTTTCCGTGGGAACACACTTTGTGGTGGAGACAAAGCAACGATCGTTGACGTTGACTGGCAAGGAAAGGAAGAGGCGCAATACCGACTTAACGAATGAACGGAAGGGCGATGATCTGAAGATTACAAAGAGAAACGAACTTCGGGTTTATGTGTAGGACGTTGGATGTCTATGATTACTGTCGATCAGGCTGTAGGAATACGTGGGATCCTTTCCGTGTTTGCCTCGTCTCCTCTTCATGTGTGCGAGGAGTCAGCGCATTTACCAGCATCGCTAAATAAAGAGCTATGCAATGAGGTTAATGAGACTCTGCGATGCTCGAGTTGCGGGAAACGTAAAAATAGAGGGCAAAGACATACGCGTCAAGCATATCTTGCGGATCTAGCAATGATTAATGATACGTCCAATGCGAGGTATGCCAGATAGCTACGATAATGAATCGAACGATGACCTCTGTACGAGTTCATTAGTATGGTACGGGGAGGCAAGATATACTGACACGTGAAAAGGAACCCAGCTTTGGTGGAACAAGTCATCTTGACTCATTGACTAACACGCAAGACGGGCACCAGGTCGGTGGGGCTCTTCGTAATGCCTGCCTCCTGCGATACCAGGATTTCGTAATGCGGGCGACTCCTTAGGGTGGTTGATTTAGGGCGATGCGACGTGGATATGAACGAAGGATGGGTGCAGCTAGCTAGGAAGCTGTTTCACCATCAGCGATGAGGGGTGCATACTGACGGAACAAACTAGCGTTCATGCAGGCCATTGGACAGTGACTTCTCTGCAGGCGGCAAGCATCTGGTGAGGTGTGCCCCGAGTGTGGTGCGTGACAGGACAACGACGTCATAGCAAGGGGCTCATAGCGAGCACAGTGAGCCAGGGTCGTACTCGGAGATTTCACCAAAGAGGGACTGTAGGTACAGGCTGGTACAGGTTGTTTGATGCTCGATCAGCACTGCCATGTTATCGGAAGTGAAATTCACATCACATGGTGGAAACATCGGGGGGAGGGTTGCGAATGTGTATTCGTTTGATCTTCTTGATCATCACGGTCCTTTTCTCAGCTGGCCATGGAAATTAGTCTTGTTTTGTCGCGCTCGTCGCGTTGCCACGTCGGTGTTTGAAAAGAGGTTGATAGAATCCATTGGTCGACCCCCAGGCTGCCATAACGATGGCTACCTCTAAAGCGGGAAGGCATACGTACGCCAGCCTGAGCGCTTTGTCGATTACAACTGCTACCATCGATGATGACTCTCAGTACGTTGTTCACGAGATGGAGTCGTGCCAATGCTGACCATTAGGCAAGCTCCCACTCTGTCTACGTCCTTGGAGATCCACGCCCGCAACTTAATGCAGGCCGTGACGTTCTCTACAGATGCAAAGTACCTCGTGAGCGGCGACAACAACGGGGTTCAACTATGGCTGGTGGACGACGGACGACGAGTAGCAACGATGGAAGCAGACAGCGTCCGGTGCGTCGCCATCTCCCAGGACGGGGGGCGCATCGCCGCGGGGACGTGGTTCGGGCACGTACACGTGTGGGACACGGCAACGAGTCTGGAGGTCCTCGAGCATCGCGAAGATGACTCCGACATCCTCGGTGTTGACTTTTCCCCAGACTCGACCCGGCTCGTTTCCGCATCGCTGAATCGCACAGCCGCAGTTTGGGACCTGGAGACTCGCAAAAGGTTATGCATGCTCCCACACGAGAACTGGGTGATTGCAGCGAGATATTCACCGCAGGGAGACCGCATCGCGACAGCTGCGGCTTGTGAATCTATCCGAATCTGGGACGGCGACAATGGAAGCTTGCTTCTCGACATCCCTGTGGAAGTAACTCTGTCACTCAACAGAGGTCTCTTCTGGTTCAACGACCACCTCTTCGCCGCATCTAGCGAGAAGATCAGGGAAATAGATGCTTCGACTGGGACGATAGTTTCTGAACAGCAAATACCAGGGACAGACTCGTACTCGTGCATTGCACTTCCAAGGCATGGTGCATTCGTTGCATATTCTACGAATGATAACATCACGTTTTGGGACGCGTCCAATCATTCCCAGCTGTGTAAAGTCCAGCATCCCCGGCAGATTCGTTCCATTTCGGTGTCCCCTGACGGACAATTCCTAGCAATCGACGGGGTGAAGGGAACAATTACCATTCAGAGCCTCTCTCGTATCATGGTAAGCATTGTACCCCGTTCACTCGTATTATGTCTGAATATTTTCACATAGGATCCAATTCCACTGTCTCGTTTACATCCCACTCTCAAGGAACCTATCATTCAGATTGGCCCAGCCGCTCTTGATGCGTGGAAGGATGCCCGGCTCGAGGACGCGGAGGTCTTGTTGACTGCAGAAATTGCCGCTTCACGGATTCGAAATTATCATATACTTGCCTGCAGAGCTCTCGTGCGGGCTAGCATGCGAAAATGGGACGCCGCGCTTCTCGATGCGGAGAAGGTGTGCTCTACTTAACCTTGTTACATGCGTCAATGCTGATCCTCTTCGAGGCCATCAAAATTCGGCCATCCGTCATCGGTTATATTGCGAAGAGCATAACACATCTTGGCGAAGGAGACAGGCAGAAGGCTAGCCGATGCTGCGACATTGCCGTCGAGCTCTTTCATTCATCTCATGTTACGTTTCTCCTTCTCATCAAGGTATGTTCTACTAAATATAGATACTATTCAGTACCTTACATCGCCAGGCTGTCATTTTGTTCATGGCCGGAGAGCACATGGATGCGATATCTCGCATGGATGACCTCATCGCTACAATCCCATTCATTCCAGTCTTCTACGTGGTTCAGGTGTGCATAATGTGCTACCTCTCGCTAAACATCACCACTTATATTTCAGTAGGCATATATGCATCTTCTCCGTGGAACATTTCTTATAGAAAGTGGTAGCTACGATGACGCGATAGAATCGTTCAAGCATGCGCAGACTCAGCTACGACCTCACGTAAATCGATCTCTTTTCTTGGTCTCATTGGCGAGTTTACCGACTGGGATTTTACACCTTCCGCTATGGCTCACTGTCTAAATAGATATCTGGTTGGAAATTTGATGACTTCGATGTCACAATCCGGCAGCGCATGTGTGAAGCCCTTTACAAGTCTGGCCGCGCAGAGCAAGCATGCTATTCTGTTCTTGAGCTGGTACATACTATCGACGAAGAGGCGTACATACGTGGAAACATCGGGGATTGGATTTCCGGTGAGTCCATACTTTATCAATTGTATTCTTAGTGTTCAATTCATATCTCAGACTTCGCGCAACAATACCTCTCCACTCCCCAAAATGATGGTGACGCGGTGATGTTTCGTGTCAAATCCATGCCACTTTTGAGGGAATGGGCAAAAACAACATTGGCAGGCCACACCTGGAGAGATGCGTTGATTGCCGCTGTAAACGTGAGTGTTTCCTTTCGTTCTGCATCTCTTGTGAACTCAAGTCGTTCGTCCGAAGTTCCTCACATCTAGATTTGCTATTTATCGAGTCCTGTGTGAATGTCTGATTGAAACCGACCGTATCATGGATGCGACCGAGTGTTCTATGACGATGGCAAGCGAAATGGCAGGTAGTACTGACGGCGAGCAGGCAGCATGGATTATTGGTGAGTATCCAAGTATGCATAACTGATTGCTGGAGCAAAACCTTGGCATTCTTAATTACTAGATTTCCAACATCGGCTTTGCCGGAAGTTAGAGGAACTTGGAGATGTTGCAATGAACGCTCGACAACACGTCGAAGCTGCCGTCCGTTATTCGGCTGCACTGTCTTTCAATCCCGCAAACCCTAAGACCTTGTTCCTGAGGCGTAGCAAAGCACAGGCAAATATGGGCTTGTGGAAGGATGCGTTAGACGACGCAAATGAAGTACGTGATTCATGTTGTCCGTAGGTATAGTATCGACAACATTTATTAGGCAATCCTGCTTGATCCGTCGTCGCCACTGGGCTACAAGAGGAAATTTGCAGCTTTACACGTCGCAGGTCACTACGACGACGCCGAAATTTCATTTCGGACAATGTTATCGAAAATGTCAGAGTCCCCTGATCCCGAGATCCGTGGTGAGAGCCGCAGTACTGGCCCGCGTGTACAATGCATTAATCTCGTCTCGTAGAGCGTTCACGCCAGTATATCAAACCTGCGGAGACAGAGGCAGCCATTCGCGAGGTTGTCCAATCTGCCATCTGTGAATCGCCGCTGGTTCTCATCAACACAGACTCTGGCCGTCTCCTCGATAAACCAGGGCAAGCATCCTCGTTTGAAGCCCAGCAAGTCTTCCATGAGTTGGTCTGTTCTACGACCACTCATATTGATCACCTCCGCATCCAGGACGAAGTCGGGCAGTACTATCGCTATGCCACGTTTTCGCACAAGTGGAAAGCGCATGAACCTCGGTACGAAGATGCCATCCACGCCGTCGTATATGAGCTCGAGGAGTCTCCGACCCACGATAAACTACAAAAGTTTTGCAAGACGGTGCGAGAGGCTGGGCTACATTGGGCATGGAGCGATACTGTCTGTATCAATAGATCTGACCCTGCTGTGCTACAGGAGGCACTTGTCTCCATGTTTCAGTGGTATCAGAGCTCCACGTTAACGGTCGTCTTACTCTGTGATGCTCCGTGGAAGCGTCTGGTTGAAAGTATCTGGAATACGCGTGCCTGGACATTCCAGGAGTACCATGCTTCGAAGGTGGTCCGATTCTACAACCAAGATTGGATGCCATACCGCGGAGTTGACCTTCCGAACCATAAAGAATCGCCGGAGATCATTGCGGAGATGGAAGAGGCGACAGGTATCTCAGCGAAGGCCTTGATGCTGCTGCGACCGGGGTTGGAGAATATACGAGAGAAACTTCGTCTGGCTTCGACGCGCCAATCGACACGGATTGAAGATGTGGCCTACTCACTCCTCGGAATATTTTCTCTCTCGATGCCAGTTGTATATGGTGAAGGAGATAGGGCACTTGGCAAGTTGTTGGCACAGTTGCTGACGAGTTCCGGAGACACGAGCATCCTTGCATGGACCGGAAGGTCTGGTAGCTTCAACAGCTGTCTCCCATTGAAAATTGCCGTGTTCAGCCAATCACCGACTTCTCACATTCCACCTGCACTCGCCAGCATTGAAAAGGAGACCATTACCTCCGAACTACGCAAGACTTTGTCAAATGTTACCTCGGTTATAAAGTTATATGAGCGGCTCAATGAGCTTCCCGTACCGTCCTTCATGGAAAGACGGATGAAGCTTCCATGTATTGTATTCAAGCTCGGACCTTTATCCGTTTCCAAGAGTGGATCCGAACAAGTCTTCCGCGCGCAAGCGACTACGCTTGGGGTCGTGGAAGTCAAGACTGAGGACGACCTCTTGCGATTCAAGTCTTTGGTACTCGTTTATCCATGGATGGACTTTCTTCTCGACCGACAGCCTGCTGGAAGCGTAGTTGATACGATACCAGAAGAGAAGTTAGACGATCGGTTTTCCTTCCTAGATCAGTTGCCTTCATCTCCTGATCCTCCCAATGCCACCCGAACAGCCCAAACACGGACTGGACTTGCTTCACGATTTGGGCTGTCGTTCCTTCGACGAACGGCCACACGTCCGCCTGGCGTAGCACCCCCATTCCCTTCCCCACTTTCCAGATCCCCTTCTTATGCAGAATCTCTCCGACCCCCTTCGACAGTGGCAGAAGCAGATAAACAGATGCATGCTTTCCGGGCCCTTGCTCGACTAAGGCAGCCATTCGGTGCACTGTTGCTCACGCCGGACCCTGGTAACGTAGCCGCATACAACAGGGTTGCCACTGAGAGCGCGATCACTGCGCAGGTCGAGGAGATCACGCCGGCGATCTTGGACAAGCTGATCGGCAGCGTGCGCGTGTTGGACGTACTTTGAAGGTTGGTCGGTCACCGCAACTCGATCTGCGGATAAAAGCATCTTGAATGTTTTGCTCTCATCTTGGATGAAGTCGTCCTCCATGCCCTCATTGCTTTCCGCTTTCCTTTTTTTTCTATCCCGGTAGTAGATTGATCGCGCGCATGGGCCGGCACAGCGGTAGAATCGAGGCACATAGCGTCAGAGTTGGGATTTTCGTGCACAAGATGTAGTAGTAGTAAAAGTGTATATTTACGCTCGAGTCACGACGTACCATACTCCTGGCGATATACCCAATGCCCAAGCCCCCCTCTGTACATCTACCGTGTGTGTCTGTGTGCCGGTGTCGAGCGTGACGCTCATGTGGACATCGAGCCCGTCATTGATATGCAGGGATACGTAGCGATCGAGGTGGTCGAGGCCTGACGCGCGTCTTTGTCCGGTGCGATGAGCATGATCGAGAACTGGCGCGATGGGGACGACCAGGATGAGTCGTCCGGTTCTGCACATTGGCGGGGTAGCAGACGGGATCCGAGTAGAGGCTCCGAGGATCACAACTTGAACCACTGGCAGGTGAGACCAATGGCCAACTGAGCCAAGCCTCGAGGACCGGTTGGTTTGTAGATCCGTCTTTGGAAGGTCATTCCGGCGCTCCCCGGGCCCACACCTTCACCCGCGAATGCCCCGTCAGTCTTTTCCTCCTAGAACTGCCAGCAGACTCTCCCAGTCCTCACAAACTACCGGTCTCAGCCGTGGCAACTTCAATGTACCTCGAAAATGTAATCCGGATCTCAAGGACTTCAGCCTTGCGACCGCTTCAACAAAGCCAACTTCCGTCCTGGAGGAGACAAGTGTACCACTAAGGCAGCGGACATGGTCACCCTCACAAGGAGGGCATCATTGGTGCCTCCTTCCAAGCTTGCCCAGAAGCTGACCTCCAGAACACAACATGATTTGGTATCTTTGTATGTCATGTCATGTCACCTGGGCGTGTTTGAATCGCTAACCCGTTTTTTGTCTCTTCATGCAGACGCCCTACAAACTATCACGCATTTTCTGGCATCCAACCAGCTCGTTCGGGACTCCTCTTGTTCATGCCTACGGCGGAGTGTTCGCAATTCAGGCACAAAGCTTCAACTTCGATGTCGCGTCGTATGACTCTGTTAATTCTTCGAGTGTCTCTTGATCTCATTGCCGTATCTAGCGACAAATTCCGTTTCGTCGTTGTTTGTTAGCAGCGGTTCTATCTCCGTGATCGTAGAGTTGGCGACACCGTCAAGGAAGTAATTTGGCCCACTATTCTGCTGAATTGGTCGAGGGTTATATTTTCTTACCCGGGCAAGTCTTCTGGGTTCACTTCACGTGCAGTCGGAGCCGTGAACTGTGCCTTTCCGACGAACTCTGCCCGCAAATCTCTGCCATGTCCCGTCCTCGCCCCCGGGCAGACAACCAAGGTCGGAGGATACATCTGTCAAAGTCATACGCATCGCTGCAGGATGTTGATGGCAGGTTACCAAGTGGGTCGTTGGTATGAGGTAGTCCACCAGCGACGGTGTGGCGAAGGACGTGACCAAATGTCATGCAATTCGAGAAATGTGCGGGGCTGGATCATGGAGAGGCCGCGTGCACATTATACGAAGCTCGGAAGTTGTTAGACTTTTTTTGAGGGAGCGACGTGCCGCACAGTGAGTGGCTTTTCAATTCGTTCATGTAGGTATCTCATCCATATCCTGTTATTACACTCCTGTAGAGCCGCAACCATTACATCAGACAAACTGTGAATTAGGATGGTTCAATTACCTCAAAAATCCGAGCTTGGGACTATAGAAGCCCGCGCTGTATGATGAGACTTTGGAAACGTGATGCGAGAAACGCGACCAACCCATGGGGATATCATGACCCTCTTTGGACCCCTTTTGGACCCCTTCATCACGCCTTGTTTCTTGCAACACGGGATCCTGTGCATACCACCCGTACGTAGAGAAGCACTTACCCTCCGGCACTTCCTTGCGCGACAGTTTAATGGCTCTAGTGGAATTCGGTCATACACAGCGGAGAGTACGTGCTTGTTGTACAGAACGTGCAACCGGGATTGGAAGAGGCTCATGGAGAACGAAATCTCGATGAGGCACGTAGTTGCCGGTCTCCTTTTTTGATCCGGGCGAGCTACATCACCGTACCTATCATGTTTACTAAGGAGGACAAGCTGACAATAGACGAGAAAGAGCTGGCGGTAATGAAAGGAAAATTCCGAGCGAGGCACTGGCAGAAAGCACAGCCCAGAGGGAATCAAACGTGTATATCATCGCCTCGACCTTCAAGTTGTTCTTCCTCACGCACAGTTATCACGAACTCCCCACGTCCGTCCAAGCTCGACGGGTAGAACGGTATGTTTTTCTCCGTTTACGTGCGGAGTGGGGAAGTAACCGTGCTTGCAGGTCTTATAAGCAGATTCATACCAATTTTGGAGTGTGGTCGTAAAACATGACTTCAAGACATGCTGTCAGTTGAGCAGCTACATTTACGGGCGGATTCTCTCGCCAACCAGTTTGACCAAGGAGGAAGGACCACAAAGTGGTACATCGATAAGGCGATTGCGCTCGGTCGTGAAGCACTGGGACTATGCCCACCCGATCACCATATGCGATCCCAGTCACTGACTCAGCTTTCGATCCATCTATCTGTTCGATACGCGCAGTTTGGGGTAATTGGGGATGTTGAGGAGGGTATTGTCCTCGACCGAGAAGCACTTGCTCTGCGGCCGCTAGGTCACCCTGATCGCGGGATATCTTTATGCAACCTCGCAAGGCGTCTCTCTATTCGCTATGACCAGTTAGGGGCAATTTCCGACCTTGACAAGGCCATCGTCCTCGGCCGGGAAGATCTTGCGCTGCGTCCGCATGGTGACCCTTATCGCTCAATTTCGCTGAATAATGTTGGAACCTACTTTGTCAGTCGCTACAATAAGTTGGAGGCAATTTCGGATCTGGATGAAGCCATTGCCCTCACCCGAGAAGCCCTCGCGCTACGCCCGAAAGGCCACCCTGATCGCTCACAGTGTTTGTCCAATCTTGGAATGTACCTCTCTACTCGCTATCATAAGTTGGGTGCGATTTTCGATATTAATGAGGCCATTGTCCTCAATCGAGAGACCCTTCTACTGTGTCCACAGGGTCACTCTCGTCGCTCGAATTCTTTGAATAATCTTGCGGTTGACCTCTCCCGTCGCTACCAGAAGTTGGGCATAATTTCAGATCTGGATGAAGCCATTGTTCTCGACCAAGAGGCTCTTGCGCTGCGCCCACAGGGCCACCCTCGTCGGTCGTGGTCTTTGAACAACCTTGCAAATGATCTCTCTCATCGCTACGACAAATTGGGTGACGTCTCCGATCTTGATGAAACCATTATCCTCGCCAGAGAAGCTCTCGAACTACGGGCACATGGACACCCTGATCGCTGCAGATGTTTGAAGGCTCTTACATACTGGCTCTGCATTCGCTATGAGCATAATAAAGCAGTGAGTTCCTGCGCGTATTATTTCCATAGTTCGCTTATTGCAGTGACAGTCGGACTATCTGGAAGAGGCATTTCGTCTGTATACTCAGTTTGCCGATGTGTCTTACACAGTGTCTTCGGGAGATCTAGTTGGCACTCGAGAATGGGTTTACACAGCTGAAGAATTCAACCACCCGTCGACATGTCTGGCATATGAAACGTGTCTTCGATTGCTTGGTGAACACCTTTCCCTACTTCCATCCTCACCACAGCATCTCGCCATCCTTAAGGAGCATACCTCGTCAGTCGCAGTCGACGCATTCTCCGCCTGTCTACGTAATGGCGCCCCAAAACGGGCAGTTGAGCTGCTCAGGCAAGGCCAGAGTGTATTCTGGAACCAGCTCACTCGCCTGCGTTCATCGCTCGACGATGTTATCGCATCAGGCCCCAGTGGAGAGATACTTTCAAACAAATTTACTGAGCTGACAACACGCATCCGCGCGGCCCTCCATTCAACCGACGAAGACCAACATGATCGTGTATGTCATCTCAATCTCGAGATGCAGAGCATCATCACTGCCATCCGCGAGTTACCGGGTTTCTCTCGTTTCCTTCTTCCCTCGCTCTTCTCGGATCTTCGACGTGCAGCCAAGGAAGGGCCTGTCATCGTCGTGAATGCGAGCCAATACAGTTGCGATGCGCTCATCGTCATACACGACCGGGATCCCGTTCACATTTCGCTGTCAATCACGAAAGAATATGGCGAAAACTTATCGTCAAAGTTCCTTGGTCTGCCTAGGCGCGCAAACCTGAAGGATGTCACAAATGCTCTCATCGTAATCTTACAGGACCTTTGGGAAGCTGTCATCTTCCCAGTGGTCCATTTCCTCCAGACATTCCTTCCTCTACGATCTCGCAAATGGTGGTGTCCTACCGTTGAGTTTTCAGACCTTCCTTTGCATGCCGCCGGAACATATCGGATTGGACAGCAGAATCTTCCTGAACTGTACATCTCGTCTTACACTCCCACCTTGGGTGCCCTCATTCGAGCCAGACAGATCCACGACCCCGGGTCTACAAGTGACGTGAAATGGTTCATTGCCATTGGCCAAGCAAATGCTGTCGGAGAGAGGAAACTGCTGTCCGTCAGCTCTGAGTTGGTGAGGATAGGCAAGGATGTCAAGGATGCTGCTACGTTCAAGCAAATCGAGGGGGAAGAGTCCAGAATCCCACTGGTCGCAGAGGAACTAAGGAAGAACGAATGGGTGCATCTTGCGTGTCACGGTCTTCCGAGCCGCAAGGAACCGTTCAAGTCTGCGTTCGCTCTCCGGGACGGACACTTTACGATCGAGCAAATCATCCGGTGCGAGTTGAAGAACCCCGAATTTGGATATCTTTCTGCTTGTCGGACGACGGTCGGAGATGAGGAGAGCCCGGACGAGTCTATTCACCTCGCGTCGACAATGCAGTTCCTCGGATTCCGATCTGTGATCGAGACGATGTGGTCGGTGGATGATGGGGCGACGAATGCGATCACCTCGAGGTTCTACAAGCTCATGTTGGATGAGTCTGGTCGTCTGGACTATACCCGGGCTGCGTTTGCGCTGAACGAGACCATGAGGACGGTGCCGAGATCGGTGGTGTCACTCGACCAACGTGTACTTTATGTTCACATCGGCGCTTAATCGGCCCTTTGGCGAGTCCTCTCGGTCGAGATGCCTTAGTTCCTATGCCGTTGCTTGTAGTACTCACCTCGGTGATAGTCTTGAAAGAAGAGCGTTGGGATGCGTAGAGCACTGCTAATCCGTCTCATGTGCTAAGTACGTCAATAGAACGTCAGGCCAAAATAAATGTTCAATTGCTGTAGGCGGTTCTGCACGAAGAGCCTGAGGGAAGGTGCAACATCGGGATTATGTTACCAAAACATAGACAGTGCCTCTCATCGGATAATCAATCCCCGCCGCACGTTCTAGCCAGTGTCCCTGTTGCATTTTGAACACAGGACGAGGATGGATATGAGGGCTTGATGATCAAAAGGCACCATCCCAGTTCCCGAGTCACGACGTACCATACTCCCGGTTACACATCCAAAGCCCCCTCCACACATCTGCCATGTGTTTCTCCCGCGCCGAGCATGTAGCGCTCATGTGGGAACTGAGGCCGTCGTTGAACGTGGCGCTGACGATAGAGGTGGGCGACGCGGTGCATAACCCGTAGCACACCGGGATTAAAAAATTACACTCTAAATTTGCCTATAGAAGACAAAGACTTGGAGACTCTAATCCAGCTTGAGGATGAAGAGAACACGAGGGCAGCAGAAGAACATGCTCGTCTCATGCTTCTTGCTGGTACTGTTATTGCAAGTGCTGAACTATCTATCTGCTGAGCTGCAAAATCAAGCACGTAACCCACGCCATCTGTACCTTCGTCCTCTTCACCTATTTCCGGATCCTTGCACCAACACACCTTAGCAGAAGCTGTTCAATACTCGAGATAGTTGGGCATACATGGAATGACGAGCACTGAGATGCTTCTCCCGACTGCATCGCTACAACTTGAAGCATCGCAAAATTTGCTCCCTTGCATCAGTCCTACTCAGATTGAAGGGTAAGGAGAGACCAACTTACCGACACGACTCGGAAGAACAGAGCCAAGGGTACGCGAGGTATGCGCTGGGCTGAATTTCTTGAACTATCAAATCGTCACTGCATCATGCTAAGTACAAATGGATTCACATAGCAGAAATATTGGCCAGCTCATGCAACAACTCGACGAGGTGCCTTTACGATGGCAAATGATGGTCATTGGCACTGGCGACAACACAGAGGCACAAGCTCTATAGCGTAGCTTACCCTTTTCGGAACTAAATTCGAGGGGGGGGACATCTCTAGACTGGTGACCAGCCCGTGACACGACGAACGGATTAGGAAATCCGCCGCGATCCTGCGGATGAGGCAGTCCGCGCTCCATAGGAC
>JBBPTU010000307.1:0-28599 GCA_038094295.1 Tylopilus aff. beelii | reverse complement strand
GAGCTTACAGGTCACTTTCCTGCCAGAAGGCTCCTTGACAATGCATATTTCTCATAATGCATCGCATTTTCGTGATCCCGATAGTATGCATTATGAGCATTTCAACTGTACAAGCCTATGGCTGTTGTGGAGTTATGGATTGGCGCACAGTAGGTAGTGAAAAACACCACTTACTCCATATCTCTTGCCCGTTTGTGCTATTCCAACCTCTCAGGTGTCCAGAATCGCTCTCGGGCTCGTTCAAAAGTCTATATTCTTCGTCGTCTGGACACGGCCTCTTCGTTCCACGGAATGTGCACTTGAACCAATCCAGAAAACGGAAATAAGCGGTGGTCTGGATTGCACAATCCAATAACGCCAGGGTTTCCCCCAAGTCGCACTCCATGACAGGTGGCTTCGAGTTGGCTTGCCGCAGTTTGTCGGGTGTGCGCTTGAGCCCGATCGTTTCCACAAGGTCGGTAATCCCATCCTTGACGAGAGATAGCCCAGCTCATAACTCATGTTCCACACCATCCATTTCGACTTCAGGATATAATGACTTTAATGGATAGGTTAGGGCATGGTCACAGTTTTTCAAGGGAGTTACTTACACCGACCACCTTCTCATCGTCACCTAAGCTCATAAACCCATTCTTTCGTGTCCATATGTGCCACTCGATGCTGCTGATGTGACACCATGTATGACCTCCGATGATAACAGGATTGAGCCCCAGGTCTTCGTCAGGCATGCCCTCAGTGCTCCATTGGGTATCTGATTCCGAAGTGGAGCTATAGGCTGTGGTCGTGTGGTCTTCTGCGGACGTGGGTAGTGCAAGAAACTCATATTTGGAAAGAGGACGATCGTGTTTGAGTTGGGCGAAAAAGTTCCATGCCGGTGAACGTTCATTCGGGGAGCTATACATCGGAGACTCTGAAATGATGATTGCAATGACAGCGGCGACCTCTCGTCTCGAATCTTCTTCATCAGAGCTTCGACATCCCGACTAAAAGCACCGTGACATTCGACTATTGCCACAGTCTTGAAGGCCCCGAGCTTGCCCTTGCCCCTGGAGGCCTCCACGACCAGAGCCATGTCAGGTGTAATAGCGTGATACAGTGCAGGTCGTGTGTCTCGGTCTTGAAATTCGCAGTTGGTCCACAGCGTAGATCGAAGGCCCGGGAACCTGCGATCAGAAGGGGGGCCCTTCGGGGAGGACTGGAAGCGGTGCAAGAGGTCCACAATTTGTGCTTCGTATACAAGAGCTGGCATTTCAACTAACAGAGTTGCGTCCTCAGCATTATAAGATAGTCTAATCACAGATCAGACCGGCTTAGTCACGAAATACTGAACCACCTACTTTGGTTTGTATAAGCTTGAAGAGGGCTGTATTTCTAGCATGCACACCAGTGCATCGAACTGCTCAATGCTGACACCCTTAAATATCTATTGAAGGTAGATAAATGTTGTAAGAACAAATGATGTATCGGCTCGTGCTGGCTTACTTGTATCCCTGAGTCGGTGCTTAGGCCACTGGCATCACTACTACATAAGCCTACATGCAAAACATCTCTGAGACTAACTGATGTGAAATTAGCCTTTGTGGTGTGCTCGTGTCATGCAGACGTACCGAGTGGGGTTGGTGGCGTAACTTGTGAAATGACCATAGAGTCACTACTAGTAGCGGTGTGCTCAGATGCTAGTGATCCTTCAAACCCAGCACTGCTTGGAGCAGATGCATGCAAGGGTCTGATTGCCATGGTATCCGAGTCGGTATGTGGGTTACACGATAAAAGGGGCTGCTGTGAGTTCTTGTGGAGACACGGCGGGCCTGAAGAACCATGGGTTTGAAAGGGCATTGCCTTGATAGCCCGGACAAAGAGAGTTCCAGCCAAGTGCGGAGAGAGAACAGCGCGCTGAAGTGTCGCAACCTTTTACTGCAGGGAAGGGCTAACTTGAACGATGTCTTTCTGAAGCGATTCGAACAGATTCTCATTAGCGGAAATTACGTCATCGCTACCTCCTGGTCGCTTGTCTGCGCACTGTCTCCCGCCGGCGGCCGCGCTTCCTGCCTGGTGAGCGTCCGTGGGTCAACAGATCGCGCTCTAACACGATCGGATTATATACAACTTTTCAAGGGTATGTCCATTCAAGTTGAAGAAACTATCTCGGACTTGACGGACGCTGCAATGCATTCCTGCGGCTGTGCATGCTTGAGCAGGATCATGACATGGTAGGTTACTTCCGTCTGTCTTTCACCGACGCCGCCAGTGGTCAGGTGCGGTGACTAACATCTCCTCGTGGCCATCTAGTCGTCATCGCAGAGGCTTTGTCATCGAGGTGAGATCTACTCAGGATCATTTCGTTGTATACTAATCTGACTGGTACTTGTGACATTCCTCAACCAGGTACGCCACCTTAATCCGGATGCCATGGTTTACACGATCTTCAATCCTACAAGGTTAGAATCAGCCGTTTGACCCTGGGCTCGCCGTCAAGTGACAGGACTGCCGGAAAGCTGAGGAAGAGACGTAACACAGTTGCTAAATGGTGCGGTTCACGTTCTTCGCAGTCACGCGATTGTCCGTAGACAGAGAGGTCCGTCGACTGGACCATTCGGCTTGCTGCAATGTATAAGCTACTGAATTTCCCTGACGACGCGGGACATGGGAAAGATACGGTTATATCCAAGTTCCTCCCATATGTGTGCTTACTGCAGTATTCTGTTCTAGTAGCGCGTGTTCAGCATGACGAAGCAACAAGGCCGACATTTACAACCATTCGCATCGTCATAAGCAATACGTATGTTCTAATACTTGATACTTATTGCGTGCGTTGCCTGTATGACATCGAGCAACGGACGCTGACGCAGGTCTGAGTAACTTATGTTTGCCAGTGGCAGGTTTGTCCGGAATATGGTGAGCCGTTCCTAGATTTCGCGGACACAAACTCCACTCATCTCCAGTTAATCCAGGACGAGTGTGTGCCTGTTACTAATTCCCTTACTTCGTACGGGATTGAGGACCAGCGCCGACAGTGGGGAATTGTTGCTCTACTAATAGGCAGGCAAGTCACACCACCATGGGGATTCCTTTGCTATGTGTGCTTTGAGGGGTTCTCCGTTGAATGCGCAGTGCACAAATTATGTTGAACTCCATCCTTCCGTTTCTGAGCGTCTCAGACTTTGTATACGCAATTCCCGTCGAACGTGGAACTAACATGCTCCAGGAACCTCGTAGTCGCATTACGTACTGCAGCGAAATCTGGTGAACTCACATGAAGTTACGACCTCCCAGGCAAAGGAGGCCCACGCCATGGCCATCCGCGGTATCGAAGCGCTCTCTCTGGAAAAGTCACGGTTGGAGGATCTTCGCGGCGTGGCTCAAAACAAGATTGGTGACTTGGAGGCCACACACGTGGAACTGAGGCGGACAAAAATGTCGATTTTTTGCAATCGGGCATGTCTCACCTTCTTGGGGAGACACTCATGTCGTGGAGAATTAGTCATCTTGTGATACCCTACCTTTTGCACCCCTGTCCTGATCGTTACTAACTGGAATCCCTTTAATATGGCCATAAGGCTATGTACCTGACTAGTTAAATTGGCTGCGAGTCACATGCATGTGGAGCACAGCTACCAGTGGTTATGGCCTTCTCCCCTCAGGACATTTACGCGAGACGTCTCGTTTCACGCCGTGGGTACCCACTTTGGACCCCTGAGCCCGACAGAAGCCTTCCCGATGTCTACATTAGCGAAGGACTTAAAATCGGGGATGTCGGAGTCGTCGTCCCACGCGATGGCAGCTTTGACGTCTTTTTCAACGTATGCTTACCAGACGACCATCCCCTTCACCGAGAAACTGGCGTTCCAAATAATTTCACCCACATCCCGCTCAGCGGAAGGGACATTGCCACGTTTCCCGAAGCCGAGAGTGCCGGTCGTATTATTTCAACTTACTCGGTAGCAAGAGTGAAGAGTGAGCATGCATCCGAGGACGATGTGGAAAGGTGCGAGTGGAGGCTATGTGAGCCCTGCAGTCACATCTGACGAAGACCGTGACGAAGGCGGGTGAAGCCAGGTCCCTTGAACTATGAGTTCAAGCTATCTTCCCGTGAAGGCGCAGTCCTCATTTTACCCGAAGGCGCAGAGCGTCACTATCTGCACAACGAACACGTGCTTATGGACGAAGCAATCCGGCATGCGGTGGATTGGTACGCTTTTGCAGAGCAGCGTCTCGGTCGTATCATCAATCATGATTCCCTCTACCTGATTACCGGATTTCATAAGGCTCGATCCTGGTCCCTTGCTGCGTATCGACAGGGCGGTAAAGTAGCTGAAGCTTCTGCCCAATTCAAGGCCGTCCAAGTTGGTCGAGGCGATATCACAGCGAATTATACCTGGGAGACCACGAATGCCATGGATTGGCGCGTGGGACCTTCGAACCTGTACTACTTAGGGACAGCAAACCAGTCAGTATTCATAGAAGGGTTCAAGATCGCTATTCGAGAGACATTACTACTAAGGAGGAAGCGTGTCAACGTTGTGGCCGGTTTCCCCTCTGTACGAACTTACCACGGTGACTTTTCGAGCAGTTCGCGAGGTTCGAACTCATGGGGTGGAAGATCTACGAGGAGTGACAATTCGACGGCCATTGCTCGGGGTTCTGCAGACTCCAATACGGATACCGCGGAGAGCGATCCTTCTGCCTCCAGGAGTGATGATAGCAGCGAGGATATCGTGATCCAACAGTTTCCCCAGGTAGAAAAGGTGGGTTTCTAATCATTAGACTGCGTTACTATGGGCTGACAATACGCCTACAGCCTTTCCATCCCTCCGACTTTATTAATCGGTATTTGTTAGAAAAGGTGTGTATTAATGCAGGTGGAAGATGCGGGATGGTCCGGAACCTAGCATAACAACAGTCCAGGTGCCTTCTGCCATGGTTGCAATTACCCACGATATACAGTGGACTACGCTTCTAGAGAAAGTTCGTCTGACGCTATTTCCAATCCATATATTGAAGATGTTATCCAGGAATTACTTGACCCTGAAGAACTATTACATGAGGGTCGCCTCAGAGATGTGTTCAGCAGCTACAAGGTGGTGTACAAAGAAGGTAGGGAACTTTGACAAACAGTCTAAATTTTAATAATAAACCTGATCGATACCAGGTGCAGTATACCTGAATTCAGAAGGTACGACAACCGCACAATGGGGGTGATTGAGAGCAACTTGGATGCCAAAATTTTTCAGAAGAATCTTCCCAGAAGGACGATGTATCGCATCCAAGCCCTGAGGGCCCTGTCGACATGATCGACAGGCGCACGAGCGGCCCGGGGTATCAAGAATCTGGTGAGCATTTTTGAACTATGAAGCACCATACAAACCAACTACCAAAAATGATACGATAGCGTCTGGGCTCTCGAATAACGATGCTCGAAGGACGAAAGGTCGCTGGGAGACGTGCCTTCACGACCATCTCCAAGGCCAAGACAGATTACACCATCTTTCGTGGGTGGAGGTGACTCGTGGGCCTCCTAACAACCTACAATGGGAAGCAATTGCACGCCGTAAGTCGCGTTGATTGGTACTTCTTACCTAAAAACACCGGTCAACTGTTCCCTATAGTTGATGGCGTTGTATATGGGCGGGGAATAGCCTGGAATCTAAGAGATGCAAGGGAAGTCGCAGCCGAGACAACCTATCGTGCCCTCAGAGATCTAGCATCGCTCCCTCTCGAGCAGGCTCCCACAGAGCGTCCTTTAACCGCGAACATGGAAAATTTGGAAATGAAGGCCAGCACGACAGCGTCTGGGCTCTCGAAGGACGATGATCCAAGGACGAAAAATCGCTGGGTGACCTGCCTTTATGACCATCTCCAGGGCCAAGACAGATTACACCGTCTTTCGTGGGTGGAGGTGACTCATGGGCCTCCTAACAACCTACAATGGGAAGCAATCGCACGCTGTAAGTCGCGTTGATTGGCACTTTCTTACCTAAAAACACCGGTCAACTGTTCCCTATAGTTGATGGCATTGCATATGGGCGGGGAATAGCCCGTAGTCTAAGAGATGCCAAGGAAATCGCAGCAGAGACAACCTATCGTGCCCTCACGTCCCATCGTACAAATTGATGAACACCGTCGCGGAGACGTGACAGAGCAGAATCATGCGCTCTACCCCGGTGGAAGAGTGCACAATAGTTGTTTCTTCGAGACGTGTTTGGTATCACCCTTGTCGTGGAGAATGAACTATCTTATGATACCCTACTTTTTTGCACCCCTGTCCTGATCGTTACTAACTGCAATCCATTAATACGGTTATAAAGGTATAGCTATTGAAAGCCAAGGCGATTGATAGTGACTACAAAGCGAGACAAACATGCATGACGAAGAATGATGGGAATCTCAAGAATGGAAAGCGTCTCTCATCGTCCGGAGGCTCCTGACGCGGTGCATGAGCACCTGAACGTTTCCGAGTGAGCTTCCTAAACGGAGCGACCAGACGAGATACAACGAGCTCACCTCTGCCTCCTGAGGCTGCAAAGTGCCCTGCATGCTCTCCTCCTCGACACCCTTTTCGATGCTCTCCAAGATATCGTGGATGAGCTCGTGATAGTCGACGCCGAAAAAATTGGTCAATTTGGCCGCTTTGCGTCGCCGAATCTGGTGCAGCGATATCTTGGGAGACATGTAGAACTCGGACGAGAGCGACGTGATGGAAGCGCTGGACGGCAGCGAGTGTCGCCGTTCCGATTTCAACGTGGCGTTCGACATGCGGCGAGGGTTTACCGGCACTTCATCTTCCGACGGCGAATCATCGCCTTCGCAACGGAGGAAACGGTGCAGTTCGAGGAGAGACTGGCGGTCGTCCTAGAAAGAGTGTAAGTGCATGAACATCGACCCAGGAAAACACGTACGCGATCGATGATGTCCACCAAGGAGTTCAAAGAGTGTTGATAATTGAGATACACGGTCGACTGAGCCAAGACTTGCTGGTATCCTGATAACGAATCCGCAAATGAATCCGCAAAGGACTGGGCAAACGAAGAAGGGCTCGATTGAATGTCATCATTTCCAAGCAAGTACCTCGAGGAATCCGACGGATCCCGCCTGTGCAGCGTCTTGCCCACATACGCGGATTGGTTCGGGTTGCGCGAGGTAGATGGAATGTCGATAGTCAAGACAAACGGATTAGCATCGGCAGGAGACGTCGGAGGAGAACGCGGTGGGGTCGGACGAGTCGGACGAGTATGGAAGAGCACTTGAGGCGGCGTACTACCGAACACCTGTAAATCGGGTCAGCAGAATCGAATGTGCGGGGAAACAGCGGTACATACCCGTTCCATTTTCTGCGCCCGACGGACATTGAGGGCCTTCTCCTTCTCATCCAACTCCTCCTTGCCACGATCAAAGTTGTCCGATGGAGCATTCTTGTTTCCGCGGAGCCGGTACTCTCGGTTAGGTTCTCCGACCGGCGCAGGAGGTGGCAATGGAGGGCCACATACACCTCCGTTGACAGCTTCTAGAGGAACACTGGAACCAAGGAAGCGGTGAAGCCTGGCCAACTTTTCTCGTTTCCGCCGCTTTTCGATTTCCGCTTGGGCCTCAGAATCCAGGGACTCGACGAGAGAAGGCGTCGAATTGCTGTGATGTAGACGATGGTGCTTGTTCGGATGCAAAGTAAGACCGCTCAACTCCGACACGTCATCCCTGACGTCGTCTTCCGACAAATCGATGAACGATCTCGTGGAAGCAGTGTCCAAATCCAAAGGCTTGTGCGAACGACGACGGTCCTTTCTCGGCGTCGGCTTTTGCTCATCCTCCACGTACAACGTGAAATTCGCCGACAGAGGCGTCGAATGTCTGCGGCCGTCTGGAACCCAGAGCTCCTGCGCCTGCCACGGCGTCGAAGGCTCCGTCTTCAACCCAGGCGATTTCACAGAAACCGAAACTGACACGGCGTGCCGATGGTTCTTTTGCTTCGTGAGCAGGGCTGCCAACGCAGGCGGATGCAACTTTTTCGACGCGCGGGGCTCCTCCACGTCTGTGACCGACCCATCCGCGCCTGGCGTCCTGCCAAACATGCGCGCGAGCTTGCGGTTCCGGCGGATACGGTCCGCACGCTCGTTCGCACCGAGCTCGTTCGTCGTGGGCGGAAGAGGAGACGCCGGAGAGTGGACGTAGTACGGCGATGTAGACTTGGCGCGTTTCTTTGGCTTGGACTTTCTACCACGCTCGCAAATCAACACTAGCCCTGTGGGAGGGGATGCTTCGTCGACGCCGTGTGGTGGACTGGGCGGAGGTGCAAACTCGAGAGGAGAGTAGGGGGAAGGTGGGTCTGAGAACGGTTGCAGCTGTGCAGGCACAAGGTCACTGGAAGGGCTGGGTGGAGCAAATCTCATCGTGGAGAGTGCGGTAGGAGACGGAGTAACGGGGCTGGCGTACGCTGGAGAGGACGGCTGCACAGGGAGCGCTGTAGGACTCGGCGGTGCAAACGTCATGCTTGGAAGAGATGCGGACGAGAGATTATGTTGCGACATAGAATAGAGACTAGGACTGGGGATGCTTATAGGTGGAGGTTGCCGACGAGGGGTAGAAACATCTCGTGTGTCGTTACGGGCACTAGATGGGTTCGATTCGTCAAACGTAGATGGAGAAAAGAAATCGATAAAAGACAAGTAGTCGTTGCCAGCAGCTCCATCGTCAGCGGACCGAGGTTGATGCGACGAATTATTGGACATGAAAATGGAGGGCAAAGATAGGCGCGGTAAAAGATGCGCTGCAGGCGGAGGCGCGCGAGACAGAGGACTGGTTGGAACTGACTCGGTGTGAGAAGCGGCCACAGAAGGATCGCTGTATGTTCCTTGCTGTAGGGCGTGAAAATAAGAGCCAGACTTTGATGACGACTGTCGCGGTAGGATGAAAGGTGTGCCGAGATCAAGAAGCAGCCGTACATACCGTGACGGTGGCTGTATCGTTATCACCAAACCTGGAGGCCAGTTTAGAGACGGAGGGAGTGGGTACGACAGGCACCTGCCGAATTAGTCGTTCTGTGAAAATTGCGGCAGTCAGCCAGCCAAGTCTTGTAGCCAACGCGATCGGGGTATTTACCTTGCACAGCATCGCCGTCGGCAGATTCGGAACGGTCGCTGCGGCGATCAGAGTCACGCTTCGCGCCGTTCGCGGAGCCAGAAAAGAGACTGAGGGAGTCACGACCCATCCAGAGTATCTTTTCGACCTTGTGACGCGTGTTGGAGGAGCGATCTGATGCGCCTGGGCGGACTCGTGTGTCAGGTGTGGATCGCGACGGCTCGGGCTTGGGCTCGCTTGGGAGGGGCACGTCAGCCTGTTTCGGGGTCGGAGCTTCATCTGTCAAGGCTGTGTATTTGCATCAGCTGTCCAGGAGCATCACGGACCGCGAAAGCACGAGGCGCACCAATGTCTGATGTATTAATAGGCTCCAAGATGGGGGTGGGATTGAGGTATGGATTCGGTGTCACCGGTCGCGAGGACGTGCCTGCGGTGGACTGAGCTGACCCACTGGCGTTGTCTGGCAGCGGGCTCGTGCCAGGAAGCCCATCCGGCCACGAGTCAGAACCGAAGATCACGTTCTTGCTTCGCTGGCCTTCTTTGCTTCGCGTCGTGGGAATTGGCTCCTGGCCCCCCTTTCGACCGCCGTTGGTCTTGCGCGGCGGCGGCGGCGGCAGGCTGATGGCGAACTCGGACGACGGCGAGCCATAGAGCGAGCGGGTGGGCGAACCACTGTTGCGCCGCGTGAGCTCGTCGTGCTGCAGCAGTGCCTCGAGGTTGGGCGAGATCTGGAGCGTATGACCAGGCTTTGGGATGGCGACCGGGCGAGGGCGTTGGTCGGGCGAGTCGGAGCGCGGAGGGCTGGCCATCGTCGTGGAGGAAGGAAACGAAAACCCAAGCAGACGAGTTGTGTGGGTCGCTTAATTTGAATACCTGTGCGGCGTGTTCAGTGTCATCCCGTAAGTCTTTCCAGGCGCCGGCCCTCCTCCTCGCCGCTCTCACTACCGTCCCCACGCAATCCGGATCCCTGTGCTCCGACTCGAGCCAGGACCACATGGGGACCATGTCTTGATCCAACCAACTCCCGGACCCGAGGACCAGCTCCAGGACACTGATTGGCCACCGCACGCCTTGACGACCACACGCGTACCTTGACGACCGTTACCCGACTTACTCCGTTCTATAATATTAAAGCCGACGCGTCGGTATCCGACATAAATTGGAAGCCAAATAACAAAGTAGAACTACAGAGTCGAGACGAAAAAGGACACCAGGAACGAACAGACGTCAGGCAACAATTCGCCGGGGTGGTAGAGGTGGTTTACTACTCGGGTTGATGCTTTGCACCGCTGTCGAGTTCGTTGCCAGAGGCGTTGGCTCTCCATCTCCCGGTGTACTGATTTCAGCCGACAACCGTCGTGTTTCGTCTCTAGATGCGATTGTCTTGAGTGCTTGCGACGCCGCCGAGACGGCGACAGTGGTGTCCTCCGCGCTCTCTGTTGCGTGTCTCACCGCGACAGAGGAAATTGTCCGAGGAGGTAAAGGAGGCGGAACGGGGCGCGAAGGCACTTCGGGTGTCAGAGACAAGGGGACAACATCCTGATTCCGATCAGTTGCATCACCGCGTCCAGGCGAAGCGGAAGACGACGATTGTGCTTCTTGACTTGGCTGTCCTGTCAGAATAGGACTCTTCCACAAACGATACATGCTCTGTATCGTCGCTCCTTTTGGCTTACTTTCGAGAAGAGACGAGATGGGAGCGACGTTGCCCATGGACATCACTTCGCCCCTATGACTTGCATGGATTCCTGGGATCGTCATCGTACGTCCTTGTGAGGGCTGAGTATGAATTAAAGATGGTGCAGCGTCTTCTTCCGCGTCTTCTGTGAATTCGCGGTCTTTGAATGGATCATTTGACACGTTGTCCCCCAACGAGCGCGATAGCCCTGACGAAGTCGACCCGCCCGCGTACGAAGCCGTCCGACTGCCTGACGCACTGACTGATCTTCCTCTTTCTCTGCCATTCCCTTGGGGAATCGGAACGGGCGACGACCCTCCGTTGGGCTTTTCCGACTGCTCGCGTTCTCTTCGTTCTATAACCGCGGCACGCATGTCTGCATAACTCTGGCGGCCATGCGTGCTTTCGATCTGTGGACGATGATCGGATGGGCCTACATCAGGAAGTTCATCCGGAGATGGATTCCCAGCAGCGTCCTTCTTCAACCCCCATACGCCCACGCCCCACTTCCGCATGGCCTCTTTAGCGGTGTTACTGAGTGCTTGTTTATCAGTGGCCTTGGACTTGAGCGCAGATAAGAACGAAGTCGTAGAAGGCCCGAGGGTGTGACGTGGGCTCTTCGAGGCCGAACTAGTATCAGAGAGGTAGTTGGAAGACTCGTCGCCGCCTACTGAGGACGAGACGGAATGAGTTCTAGAAGATCTCGAGCCTGTATGCGAGTGTGCGGATGAAGGACGTGGGGAGAGGAATTCGTGGGGTTCCTGCTCATTATCTGACACGTCCAGTAATTGCATAATGGGGGTATGAGGAGGGGTAAGGCTGCCATTCAATCTTGTATTCCCTTCTTTCCTACTACGCACTTGTTCTTCCTCTCCACGATCGGCTTCAGTATCTGCACCGTAAGAAAACCAGGAGCGTCGCCTGGCTGTCGCGGACGTTTTGTCTGAGGATGCGGTCACAGAGCGAATGATGGGTATGCTGTCTAAAGACGGTGCCTCCGTCGTCGTTGGCTGTTCGGTGTGAGCCCGTACGAGGGTAGCTGGACCAGCCTCTTCCGATGGCTGAGAGTCCACCAACGGTGTAGAGGGTTTGGCGAGTGCCTCCGAGGCTGGCGTAGCCATTGGGTTTTCCGAGCGAACGGCATCAGCCCATATTCCACCACGGTGTGCATAGTCGATGCTGTCGAAGAAACTGATATCGTCCATATTGGGCAGCACCACAGAGTCGATGATCTGTGCGACGCTCAGAGACCACAAAGAAACACTACCGCAAGCATTCACTCACGATCTCCTCAATTTTTGCCTCGATTGTGTTCAATATCATGCTCCAAGTAATTTGCCTGTCGCTCACGATGGGCTCGACGTTGACGACCATGTGTGGGGGCTTCGTGAACGCATACCACATGCGGTTACTGGGAGGGCGTTTGACTTTGACGAGCAGGTTGCCTTCGAGCTCGCGCAGCACCACAGCCAAAACGAGTTTGACGGTGTAAGACTTGAAGCGAGCCCCGAGGTTGATTACGGCAGTGGCCTCGACCGTGGCGCGAATCTCGCCCTTGTATGAGAGACCGACCTCCAACGATGCGTCGCCTTCCTTGGTGAGCTCCTTGAGCATCGGCTTGCTGAATGTCGGCGCCTTGTCGCCGATCGAGAACTGGGTCACAGCGATGTCGGTGAGGAAGGCGGGACGCTTGACTTTGGATAACTTCTTCATGAGCCGACCGATGATGTTCGACTCGAGCGTCTCAGTCCTGTAAAAGCTATAAAAGATGCGTCCCAACAGCGCGTTGAACCAACGCATAGGGATGACGTCGGGTTGTTCGTCGAGCGTAGCGACCAAATGGTTCATCTCGGCCGGTACGAACACGGGCTTGAGCGGATTCAGCGTTGGCGTACCCGATGGGTGGTCAGAGGCATGCACGAGAGCCAGATACCAGTCCTCCATGTCGATGCAGGACCGGACAAAGATGAACCAGGGTACCGCCAAAGCGTCCTCCTTGGCGGATTCTCTGCCCTTGTCGTCTTGCTCCCGTTTCTTCACTTCATCCCCCTCGCCCTGCTCCCCATCGCCAAGCGTCATCTCCTTGGACACACTTGGCAAACTTTTCTCGGAGTCCCTAGGCCGAGGCTTCAAGCAGATAGCATTGCGCCGCGTGAAGAGCTCCCCGTCCAACAACCCCTCTGGATAGATCACTACGTCATGGCCGCCCAACTCGACCGCCGCTTCGCACTCGGTCATGCCCTCGTCTTCGTATAAATACATCACTTTGCCCTTGAGGACGACATACCACGTGTCTTTGGGGCGGGAACGCTTGGGGTCCTTGGAGCGCGAGTCGAGGTACGATCTGACGAAAGTGACATATGAGCCGTCTGAAGAGGGGTCTTCAAAGGTGCGTCGGACGGTGAGCCAGCCCTTGCGTGTGCGGGGGAGATCATTCGCGTCGGTGGGCGCTTCGGCAGGAGTGTCTTCGTGGTCTGTGCTTTCTGAAGGACATGTTTTGGGATCCTTGCTTGCATCGGGGTTAGGGACTGGAACGGAGGTGTAGACGGTGACGAAGATGGCGACGGCTACGAGGAGTGGGATGAAGGTGAGACCGCCGAGGACGTACGCATACAAGAGAGCACGAAGAGACATGAGAATCTTGGTGAAGGGGGGCCAGGAAAGAAAAGGAGCGGGCTTGACTGCAACTGCGAGTCGACGGACGGAGAGCGTCAGTTTCCCACATGCCTTACACGTGTACCAAGCCTATTTCCGCGACTGTGTGGGCCCCTTCTGGCCTACTCGCAGCAAGTAGGTCACATCGTTCGACAACACTACAAAAGGGACAGGTGGTCTAAACGTACAATGACATGCAGTGCAAAGATCGGTGGAGAGACGATGGCAAGAAAGAAGACAAACTAAGGAACACTGGAAACGTTCTACGTCCGAAAGGGTGGACAATGCTCGTGAACAAACCACTCAGCACTGTGGGATCGCTGCGCGTCAAGGACCACGTCAGTGCGGGAGTAACCATGACCACCGTTAGCATTTCGTGATGTTGATATGTTGAAAAGTGATGACGATGGGAACTGGAGAAACCCAATAGAAGCGTCGCTCTTACGGATCACCAATGCATCGTTCGGGATTGACGGGACCAACGAACGCTGGGAAGTCTCAGTGGGCGGAGAGCCTCGAGCTTCTTGGGTACTATGTTCGAAGATGTCGCGTCATTTCTGCTAGTCATTGGAACCCGTGGTGACACGTACCATGTTCTGGTCGATACGTTGGGGTCGTTATCGATCGATTGGCAAGAACGTTCTGGCCTCGGACTTTGAGAGACGGCGGCCAACTCACCGTCCGGTTCACAAAGTCCGCGATAAGCTCGCAGAAGAACGTTGCGTCGGGATTCCATGCAACGAACGCCGACGGGGACGCAGCGCACGGAATTCTCGTACTATTCGCATGAGCGGTGACGCATCCTATGGATGTGTTGTGGACAGCCTGCGAGACAAAACGGGCGTTCAACAGGATGACCACACAGCACTTTATTTATTATTAGCTCTGAAGCATGTCCCTGAGAGAGGACAAACGCGGTGATACTTGACCTGTTACGTTTCAAGTGCTGACGCGCTTTACGACGTGCGTCGTCGAGGTGGCACCTCATATCTGGAAAACGCCACGGGAAAGAGCGATTCGGGGTGTATGACCGATGAAATCGATGGGAGAAAAGTAAGGTACCAAGCTCAAGATGGGGACAGGTGACCGCTGGATATGAGTGCGAGTACGGCACAGCAGATACTCCTGATCAGATCATGTCAACAAGGGCACAGACACCTGTGGTCGTGGACCGTCAGTTGGGTGGAACGGAACCGCAGAGGACGAGTACGATCGCTATCAGTGATGCCTCGAGGCCTGCAGAAGAGGAGAGTGGGCTTGATTGGGGACGGAGGTGGACCATGGGCTCTCGAGTTGCCTCGAGGCATTCCGTACACGTCTCAAACACAGAGCGCCCAGAAAAAATATTGCCTCGAGGCAGGGGCGTTGCCGGTATTTAATGATCCAACCATCTCCTCCTCCCCCGCTTCCCTCAGCGTCAGATGCTCACCGCAACCTTTCGCGGCGCTCCCCAGCCCCCCATGCAGGCCCAACGTCGCGGCAGATCCCGCCATGTCTCCCCCGTCGCACTCGCCAGACAGGCCTCCGAGGAACGGCGACGCTCCCTCCCTCCAATCACCGAGTCCCCACAGTCCCTCAAGGAACAAATTCAGGTCGCGTACGCACTCGACGACATCCGTCTTGCCAAGATCCTCCTCCTTAGACTCCAGGGCATTTACGTCACCGACGACGCCGACCCCCGCATAGACCAGGTCCGCGACGAGGACTTTGACGTCTACTTCGCCCCTTCCAGCCCTCTCTCCCTCGACGCCACCGACAAGCGTGCCCTCCACGAGACACAGCGCAGGCAACGCCACTGGTGGCACGAGTCCCAGCGAACACAGCGCCTCAGGGCTTGTGAAAAACTCTGGGAGGACGAGAAGAGCCGTCTCCACGCGGAAAGACGGCGTACCCTTCAGCGCAGGGAACATGACTCACTCGAGCTGGAGCGCACCCGTCCTTCGGAAAAGAGCCACCGCGCCACAAAGACCATGGTACGTCCTCCGCTTGTCCCCTCAACCCTTCCTCATCATACCTCGACAGCCTCGATTGGAAACCTCTTCCACCAAACGAGACCATGACCCATTCCAGTATGCCTTTATGCTTCCTTCCAAACCATCCCCCTCCACCCTTCCTGCAAAGTCTCAGAAGAAGGGATTGGCCCGTTCCCCGGGACGCCACAGTCGTTGTGTCGCTTTCAAAGAGGTCATTAATGCCATGAATGGACAACTCTTCCCTCTGGATGCCTACGAGCGTGCAGACGACGCAAGGCGCATCGCTGGCGTGCCCATCCCGAACTCCAACACTCACCGGCGCAGGACTTCTGCGCGCGCAGAGCTCCTCGATAGCCTCCTCCAAGCCGCCGAATGGCAGCAAGGGGAGCGACGAAAGGCCAAAGGCAAAGACATAGTTCGCGACCAGCAAGTAGTCAAGTCCCATTTTCGTGTTCCCACCCCTTTGCCGTCCATCCCATCTTCGCTGTCAGCTACATCTGTATCCTCTTCTTCTTCATCACCTTCGCGGTCCAACTCGTGGCTCACTTTTGGCAGTTGGCGCTCCACGGCCACCGACATCACTGCCCCTGACTCGCCCGTGTTGGCTTCTCCCGCTCCTTCCCTACCCTGTCTTCCCACCGTTTCCGAGGCTGAGATTCGGCGGGAACCTTACCCACGGAGCGCCTTCGTTCGTATCTCTCTCGAAGAGAGTCCCTTGTGTCCTTCGATCGCGTCACACCCCATCTATCTCGAGGATGATGGTCTGTGTACTACACCTTCCGATCCTGCCGCCGGATCTGTCAGCATCCGAGGTGCCCTCGTAAAGCATGTGACACGTTCCGTCGCAACCATCATCGAGGCGGCCAAAGGCTTGCAATCAGCCTACATCGCCGCTACCATGTTTTCCGCAGGTTCTCTCTATATGGACACCGCCAGACCTCCACAGCCCCACGGATCAACGCGGTGGCGGAAAGCACGACGCGAGGGCTATCGCGCTCTCCCTAAAGATGTCCGCAGGTTTACGGACTCCGCGTCGTGTATCAGTCAGCTAACCGAACCTGTGCACTTCATCCCGCTCGTGTCGCATCCCTCGGGCAAATCCGGTTTGCCCAAACCGCCCATTCCCAAAGATGCTGTTATCTTTCCATCGCCGCTGCGACCCCGTACACCCCCTACTGCACTAGGATACCGCATGCGTCCCGTTGCGAATCCCGCCGTCCTCCGGCTGAGAGCGTTACAAAACATCATGTGCGCGCGAGGAAAGGAGTGGGAAGGTCGAGCACGTGAAGGCGGCCTTGGATGTGGCAAGGAACGCATGCTTGGCATAGCCTTCGAAGGCAGGGGGCGAAGTGGTCTTGGGTGCGAGGTTCGCTTCGTCGTCGCATGACCTCCCCAGATCCGTGCCGACTTATTTGCCTATGGTCTCCACACAATTCCCTCAAGGTTTCTCCAGGAGTTATAATGGGTTTATGCACATTTAATGCTACTTATTGCTTCCTTCTTTGCATGCTAGCTTGCTTGTTGTACGAACCCGCCAGTGCCCATGGGGTGTATAGCTTTCGGTGATCCCATCTGTTGTATCGATATCTCTACCTGTTTCCATCCCGTGATACCGCGTCTTCCATTCATACCACTTCTTTTCCCTCGGCCATTCTGATTTCTCATCGCGTACCGTGCCTTCGGATCGGTATTCACTCACGCTCTCCTAAAATGTCTGTCGACATGCCATGCAAATGATAGATTTCAGATATCGATCATCTAATCGGTCCGATCTAAGAGCAAAGCATGATCACCAGGGTATCGCAATTACGTATTACAATCATCGACTAAGATCTAGCGTAGAACCACCTTGGGACCACGGTCGGTCCAGTACTGATTGCTGAGTCCATGGTGACGCTGGGATATTGCGATTGGGACCAACACTGACCGGCGGCGCAGGGACAGCATTGCGCGTGAACATGGGCGGCCGGCGAGGTGGCTGGATACGCGGGTTATTCGGTATATCCATCGGGCGCTGCAAAGGAGGCCCATTGGCCGCGGGTGCTTGTTGGGGTTGAGGTGGAGCAACATTAGGCTCCCAGCCTCCTCCCCAAGCACCCCTTTCTTGTTGCTGCTCGCTGTCAAAGTTCCAGGCACCGAATCTAGAACCGCTCGAAGCTGACTCGCTCCGCGTCCGCGTTGGGTCCACCCGCAGGGTCGAATATTTCCCGCTTTCCTCCCGATCCAGGTCTAGGGTTACGCCCTTTTCCGCAAGTGACGCGGGGTCGATGCCAAGCATCTTCCGGAGCTCCTCGTTCTCCTGCTCCAGTCGGGCTATTTCGGACTCACGTTCGAGCGCCCAGTCCTCACGAAAATTCGGTGGCGCATTCTCAGCGAGGGTCTCGAGAAGTGATTGTACGTCAAGCGCAATATCGTCCGAGTTTTCATCGGCCGAGTCTGGATCTTCTCCAATCATGGTACGGTAGAGCGCGCGAAGGTTCTGAGCGAGACGCTGCATGCTTACGGCCGTTTGCGTCTCGGCGGCGAGATCATTGAATTGATTGTGCGAGTCGCACGCTACTAAGAGACTCTCGTAGTGGCGCGTCAAAGTAAGTTCGTGTTGCTGTGCCGCCAGCTGTCGGGATGTTTGCCCCATCAGTCGTATATAAAGGGGCGCGACGTCTAATAAAGTCATGACGCACAGCGTGGTTGCGAAACTTTGTCATGATGGTTTCCATAGTGTTTTCGTACTCTTTGAGGAGAAGGCTGAGCTGTTTGTTCTCGTGCAGCAGCGTTTGGTTCTCGATGATGAAATGGGCGTTCAAACGCTCTAATTCGGATTCAAACGTCTCTGCGGCAGAACCAGGATCAGATTCTCGCGGACGGACGGCGAACAGAGGACGGACCTTTTGATACGTCTGTATTAAACCGTCTGAGCGCGAAGCCTGAACCGGAATGCGCGGCCTGTTCCTGTCGAGCCGCCGCCTCAGCAAGCCTGCTTAGGGAATAGGACATGGACGGAACCTTAAGGGATCCTGCTCTGGCCTGGAGCGCACTGGTCATTTTCTGGTTGTGAGCGAGTTGATCGCTGAGCTCGTGGACGAGGAGCCAGGCCCGGAGCAGGTCGTTGTCCATGATCATATCTAGAGACGTCCAGATGAGCGAGACGCGACCGTAAGAAGACGAGCACTCGCCCGCACTGGCAGAATGCCTTGCACTCCTTTCTGTGATGCCAGGGGTCAGTACGTTGCCCGGACGACGCTGAGCACGGACCTTTGTGACGGCGTCGGTGGGTATGGGGGACGGCAAAGGATGCGTGGGAATCTCGCAGGAGAGGTGGTCCTGACATACGGAAAGTTGCCTTGTCTCGATTTCTTTCTTCGCTTTTTCTTGTACAACATCGAACGCTCTCTTTCGCGACCACGCACTACACGCACTTGCTTTCGCGTCATTTCGCACTCCCGGTGGGTCCATTCTCGGCCACGTTCCATCGGCAAACCTCAATTTCTACCGACAGTCCCGCTTACCCGACTCTCTCTCGATATCCTCTCCTTCGCCCGTTGTTTTCTGTGTTGCCCGTCTGCCACCCTCTCGCGTTTACCCTGATCGTCTCAAAACATGGCCTCCGCTTCTACTTCGGGTCTCTCTGCGTCTGTGACCCGCATTCTGTCCTTGACCGGCTTTGCGAAAGAGCTCAAGACAAAGGACATCCAAGCCGCATTCTCCGAGTGGGAAAGCGTCGGCGGGGGGTTCAAGATCAAATGGAAAGACGACACCAGCCTCCTGATCGTCTTTCAGGACGCTTTCGTAGGTACGTCGTCATATACACGTTTGTGTACCTCCCCATCGACGTATTTCGTCCGGTCATTTATATTTAGCCAAGCGTGCTTATCTCCACGCTCTCGCATTCCCTCCTACCATTCTGGCTACGACCCCTACCGCAACCATCAAGCCATATGATGGTCCTGACGCACAGACCGTCATCCAAACAGTAAATGCCCGTGGCCACAACAGCAACCCTTCGCGCGGGCACAACTTGCGCGCTGCCTCTATTTCCGTCTTCCCCAGCCGCAGCGCCAACAACAGCCAGAATGGCAACTCTCTTCGTAACGGGAACGGTCATGTGCTCAATACAACCATTTCAGAGCACTCGCCCAAGATCAATGGCCGGGAACCTTCCCCTACCCTTCCCTCACTGCCTTCTCACCCGTCATTGAACGATCTTATTAATTCTGCCGTCTCTCACGAGGATCCCGCAATCATACATGCCGAAGGACCCCCCAAGATTGGTGACCCAGGGAAAAGAATGCTTGGGGCTGCCCTTGGTGTGAGACACCCCGCGTTGGGACCACGCGTCATCAGTGGAAATTCCTCCGGAAGCGGTAGTCCTGTCTCCGCACAGCGTGGTCCACTCGACTCGACTATGCGCGAAGTTCAGAGGGCAATGGGTGGCCTTGTCGTTGAATAAACCCCTCTGTGTTATGATCCAAAGTTTGTGTTGTTTTCAGTGGCGTATGAGTGTAATCGATGTTTTCCATTGCTGATAGCATCCCTTGGGCCCTGTTTCTTGCCCTGTTTTATATTCGCGGCAACTTACTCCGTTTCTTCACATGTTCACGGTCCATATTTTCACTCTCCTTCATTTGTCTCATTCAGGAACATGTATACACACTGCCAACATTCACCCGCTCAACTCGGTTGCTGTTGAGATCGTGATCCAGTTGCAGTCATATTTTGGTCATGTCAACCGCAGCGTATTCTTCAGGCAGGGTCGCGACGGAACGCCATACACTCCTGAGTTGAAATGCCAGGCCCTTCCTGTCAGGCATCAGCAAAAAAAGGGGTGCGTTAACCGCAAATTTGTCGTCAATACCTGATGGGCCTGTCCGACCAACTCGTAACAAGAAAGATAATCGCATGCAGATCCGAAGTGCTTGTGCCAACCTTGCTGGGCGCGCATGGCAGGATGAGTTCATCGGGGACAGGTGGCGCAGGGGCCAGCTGGCAATCAGCGTATATGAATCAGATGGTCTCAGCCCCTCCAACTCAGCCAACGAATCATCTGAGTGTACAGCATCTACCTGCTGCGCGGCGCGATGCGGCCGGCTGAGGTGAGATGTGTCACTTCAAATCCTGTTCCGATATCAATCCTGGTAAGCAAGTACAAGCTCCGAGCTCCACGATGCTATTTTACAGCCCTTACGACATCTTATAATTGTGGGCGACTGCTGTGGGGAATGCGGGCCAAGCTTATCCATGAGAATCTCAAGGTACCTTATATCAAGCCCCGACGATCCATCACTAGAGTTTGATGGCGTCCGTGCGTGTCTATGCTACACGGATGTATCCCCACGGATGCCAAAGGCCGCCCAAAGATGCACTGGGAAACGTCAGATCACGGAACAACGTCATGGAAGCAGTTCCATAATGGTCTCGTACTGGCTCGTCGCCATAGAACGCCGCGTCATTCAAGGTTTCATGGCGCTGTCGACATGCGGCCCAGGTGTGTGCGCTTTTCCTCCACGAGCAACCGTAATAACCTATTCTTTTCCCGATTTACGAGTCAGCCCCAATCGCGGCACCGCCCCGTTCTTGGCTATCACATTCTGCTCGCTGATTTACCGGATATATCCCGCACGAATGGCGCTTTCACCTCCGTATGGCGATCCCTTTCAGGTCTGTCCATTCTTAGACCCGTGTGGTATAGCTAGTGCAGCCAAAACGTGTTTCATAGGCCACTCTTTCCCCATGGTTCTGCTGACTTGTCACCTTCGGATCCATCGCGGTCATTTGATAAATGGAAGCCCGAGCGCAGCCCTAACTTGCAGCCACGCACTTTCGAGGCATCCGATCAATTGCCAACGTCACAGATACCAAGATATAAATGTACAGCTACATTCAGTCTACGCCGTCCCTGATACTCCCATCCTGAGTCCCTACCATCGGTTAATTGGCTTCCCTAAGTCACCCGATTTGGACATTATATGATCTCCACTGCCTACTACCCTTATCCCGTCAATGATAAATCATCCGCCCGGCGGGCAGCAAGGCAGCCATACATATATTCGCCACCCGAATTGCATCATTCTTCACGAAACGCCATGTACCCTCACCTCCATCCTTCTGGCAGCCCGGTCCCCACCTATATCTACTCGGGCTACGAGCAATACTATGCCAAAGACGGCTGGATGGCCGCCGTCCCAGAGTCTTGGCCACCATTTTATCCCTTCTCTCCTCGGTCATCATCACTTCACGAAGCCGTCATTAATCCAAAGGTCACCATTCATCCTCCCCAACCTATCCTCGTTTCGGACATCGACACGCCGTCTTCTATTTCCTCGCACTCTGTCCTGACGCCATCCTCACCATTTACGCAGCAGAATGTAGGCGAAATGGATTTCCAGCCTATGGACTTTGATGACCTTGACTGTGATGACGAGGAAGATTATATCGACTCTGACTATGCGGACGAGATGGAAGGGATAGACGAAGCAGAAGGACAATCGCCGCTCTACAGCGCGTCGGTACCGCATGTCATCAAGTCCACGTCCGCGTTAGAAGGGGCGTTAGGTGATACGCCGTCATCGTCCTATGGCACCAATCCCGGCGCTTTTACGCCGGCAGACCGAAAGATGTCTGCGTCTGTTCCAGGTTACCCGAGCGCCTCGCACCGCTCCACTAGTTCCGTACATCAGCGCTGGAGCGAGAAAACACAATCCCCTGCGCCACTGACAGTGACGTCTTCGTCACCCGCGCCCGAACCTTTGTACTCTTCGCCACATACGTATACCCAACGCAACGAGGCATCTTCGTCATCGACGTCTCTCTTCGCTCCACCATTGTATAACCACACGTCATCCTCGTCACTCGCAGGCGCGTTCGCGTCTTCCATACCCTCATCACACGCATCGCGACCCACCGCCCGCCCGTTGCCCATTCTACAACCGCAACCGATCCGTCCTATACCGCCGATACCTCTAGCCGACCTCGCGGCAAGCGCAAACGAGAGTCATTCGTCAGCATGCACGCGTACGCACGCATCGCAACGGTTGCAGACGTTATCGCCTCTTCCCCTGCTTTGCCAGCCCGTCTCGGATGCGGTCAGGTATCAGCTCAAGGAGCCGCCCGCGAGCGCTTCCGAGGATGATGCTTGCTACGACGACGAGAACACGTCAGAACCGATGTGCGAAGATCTCGTCACAGGAGCGGAAAGCGACAGGTTCGCACGAGGAGGGTTGGCGTTCTGTCCAGAACACGCGTCGACCAACGGATCTTGCGCCGTAGAGGGGAGGCTGTATTCCTGCGGGAACATGAATTTGCCGATAAGGTGGCACTGATTCTTTGATCTTTATGCTGTGAGGGACGTTTTGTTGCGCACATATCTTTTTCATACGGAAGTTGTTAGTTTCGAAGCATCATCATCATATGTACAGCACGCAATAGGTCTCATTTAGTCTATGGTAGACATTATATTTTGAATTTCATTCACGGAACGCTCGATCTAGAACATTGTGGACTGGGGGCGCCTTTTTACGGGTACATGCAAAACAAATTGTACTAAACTTTAAGGGGATAAGTGACGAAGTGACGAAGTGACGAACTTTCTATCTGCAGTGGGACAAAAGAAAACAACAGGGTCGTTCAAATCTGATGAGAGAAAAATTGCCATGCCATAATGGTGCCGCAACTGTGGCATCAACATTGCCCATATCTTGATCATTTGATCAACAAAGATGCGGATCTTTTAGATCCCAGACACAAAGTAACTGGAAACGCAGTCATATGTCACCTGCGCCGGAAGGGGTCCGCCGTCTTGTATCACGGGATGCGACGGGTCGCGTCCAGATCCTATCCACATCACATATTTGGGGTTTGCGGGGACTGTAGGACGGAAGGCGGGCTCGCGCATTTTTGGATACTTTACGACCTTTTCGTTGCGCATCTGGCAGTGTGCAGTACCCTGAGTAAGTAGTATATAGGGCGCCTTCATGATTGTCCATTTGAGCAACTGGCATCCGAAGCTTGGCTTGCTGTGTCCATGGGAAGCCCGAAACTCCGTGGAGCTGAGGAGTTTGGTGGGTTTCGGCGACTGACATGATCGGAGGTATAAGTAAGCCTGAATTGCGAGACACGATCGTGAACAATAACCGACCTCCCGCGCTCCATTCATCGGCACGTGTATGTAGGGCCATCTGCACGACTTCTCGCCTATGGACGACGGGTGAATCCGTGATCGGATCACAATCCTCTGCTGGCGTCGGGAACAATCCATCTAGTGTTGGTAGCCAATGGGGTATAGATAACTGGATGTACTGTCGATCGGTAGCGCAATCGATGACTTGCTGTTTCGTCACGTTCACGTTTCGATGACCTGTATGAGGCCGTGGCGAGCCGCTCGTGCCATCGCGTTTGAGGAATCTAGTCTCAGAAAGCCAGTGTCTGAATTCATTAGTTCCCAGAGAAGGTTTCCGGTCCGATAACGTCGTCTTGGCCGGTTGCTGAGTGTGGTAAGAGGTAGACAGGAGTCCCTCAAAATAGAGTTTGGTGCGTGCCTGCATATACTTCCTATAAGTACCCTCACGTTCTTGGATACCGTGCGCAGGTCCAAGACTGTCGGATATAGATTTATAGATTGCCTGTCGCTCGTTCCGAGTGAGTGGTTTCGCGTGGGGAAGTAGTAATCCCTTGTCACTTGCAGAGCACGGCGATGCCTCACTCCATGACATGAATCGGTCGTCCGTGAGAGCCAGCTTGGCGGGATATTCAGCGAGTTCTTGCACTCTCTCAAACACCGGTTTATGTCGATATGCGTATGCATTGTCCCCGATGAAGCGCCTCACCGACTGGTTGAGGGGATTCGCAGCCGAGTTGAAAGGATGGTTGACATCCTCTTCCATGACAGAAAAGGGTAGGCGAAGAGGATTCACGGTAACATAGGTAGGTATTGGATTCACTTTCGATGAGTATTCGGAAACAGGAGCCTCGATGGTGTCCGCGGATTCGTTCGATTCACTGGTTTCGCGGGTGATCTTGGGATTCGCTGTTCCGAAATTCTTCCTTGGACGACCCGGTCTAGCTTTCGTGATCCCACGTGGTCTAAAGGGTAGCTTTCTTTCTGCGGCTATAAGATACGAAGGGTGTGAGCGGGAATTCTGAATGGGGGCTTGTCGCAGAGGGCGAAGATTAGGCTGTGACCACACGTAAGTTAATGATCTCGCATACTGCATCACGGCGAACCGTTACCAAAGGCGTGGTAGCATCTCTGGTTGCCACCGGATTGCCGTGCTTGTCTTCTTTCACCACGCGCAAGCCCCTGCTGTGAAAGTAGTCATAAATGTGTCTCCTGTCAATGCTGTATCGTTCTTGGAGTTCTTTGCGAACAGCGAACGACGGCATTTCCGTGTTTCCGGGTATGATGAGGGCATCCAGGTCCCGCACGAGGTCGGGTCCGAGGCGCAACGCCAGACTTTCTGGATTAACCCTACGACGTTGATGGAGGCCGCAGTTGCCACCGACATCCCCGGGGGTGATAACTGAACGCCCGTCGCAGTCGGCGCGGCTTCCGGTACCTGATGACGTTGCGACGCTCTCACCGGTGGGAGCAGAGTGGGTCGAGTCGCTAGCATGTTGGGCACTACATGTCTCCATGCTCGGTTGACAGTACGAAACTCAAACAGTGGTGCTACTCCTTAACCTTGTTTAAATACCCGACAGAACACCACTGGCTGTTGGAATGCTGCTTACACCGAGGCATGTGACTGCGGTACCGTACAATTCGAAAGACGCTATGCAAAGAGATGCCTAGAAATACAAGCTTGCGGCAAATACGACTAGCGGAGGTAACAGTCAACGGTGATCTCGGCAGAATTCTGTGGGAGTCACGTACTGTCTCGTTTGATTTTAGTTTGCGCCGCTTCCATTTTCTTGAACAATTCGGTGTCGCCAATCACTCTTGCGGCGTCTCGGACTTCCCGGCAGGTTTCGTCCAAGCGTGTGATGACCCTGACGATGGTCCCTTCTGCCACATCAGTTAATGAGGCAATCTGGTCAAACGGCTGCCGAAAGACGTTAAGCATCGTGGCCTGGACTGCGCAGGGGTCTAGGTACCATTCCCTTTGCCCATTCATATACCACTTCGACAAGTCCGGTTTTGAGAGTGGATCTGAACCCTTCCGCTGCGACTTTATGTCGGTCTTGGATGCGCCCCACCCGATCAGTAATTGCACCAATTGCCGCCAAACCCCCTTCCAACCTAGGAGGTATAACAGGTTCGACATCCGTCTTCTCTTGAAAGACGAAGCAGGAGAGGAGTGCAACCACTTCCTCTGGCTCGTAGTTTGCGAGTGTGTTCTCGAGTATAAGTTCAGTAAGAACAAGCTCGTTAACCGAGTTGATCTTTCATGTAATAGTTAGCATACGGATCCCGTGCGATGAGAAACGAAAACTACCTCGCAAGCTACTCGCCCTTTAAGCTGGACCGTCTGGTTTTCATTAATAAACTTGAGTTCTTGGAGTACCTGGATCCTTTGTTCGTACTCTGGGACAAGTTCCAGATTTTGTTCAGAAATTGCGTCCTTCAATGTGGCTATCTTCGACCGTAGAATCCTATGACGATGGAGGTGGATATACTATAAAGTTATCAATGGCCTCATTTGAGGCATAATCAATTGAGTATGCTTGCATGGTCATCAAAGTTATCGCAGAGAGGGCATTCAAATGTCCCAAGGCTCATGCGGAGGTCATTCCTAAGGCGAAGAGTCTCCTGGAATTCGAGAGTGCGCATGCGGCTCCAGTCCATCTCCAGCAGCGTGCCCGCGGTAACCCATTCCATGACCACAGTCTCAAGCGAAAGTAATGCCTCGATCATCGGAGCCTTTTTGTGACTATCAACAATCGCGGAAGCATCCACCTGCGTTCGAAGTTCCAAATATAGCCAGAAGTCAAGCATGGATATCCCACCTTTACAACTTTGTTCGTGATAAAACTAATGCTGCTCAGGTTGACGCTAACTACTTCGTAGGTAGCAGCATCTGGCCTTAGCACGGAAGGATCTGGTGGCCATCTCGGGGAAACAATTGTTCCATGAGTATCTAGTTTAGGTGTCAGTGAGATGTACTAACCACACCAATGAAACGTGTACCCTGCTTATCATTCTTCAGCCTCCGGTCCACGAGAGCGAGCACAAAGTATTTTCGTTCACTTCCTGATTCTCGGAGATCGGGTCTCAGCAATACGGCCGCATGAAATGGGTAAAAATGCTGACAAGGCTCTATTCATCATTTGCTCGCTTCTTGAATGGTAAAGTATGCTTACCGTGTTCCTCAAAATAACTATTCGACCGGTCGCGAGGATGTTCTGATTAGAAGCACCAGCTGCAGCCAATGAAAAGAGGCGTTTATTATAATTTACTATCCCATACTGGGCATCGTAATAACGTTCGATGTCGTTTGAACAAACGTTACATTGAAGTTCTGGCATCGACAGCAAGCTTCTCTCGTGCTGAGCGAAGTTAGGTACTTGGTACAATCAAAATTCTTCCCACTCACGTCAGCAACTGCCTTTTGCTGATCGGGTAGGAGTCGCTGTGAGGCGTTCTCCGAGAAACTGCGCTTAATCATCTCCTCGACTCGAAGAGCTTCAACCCTTAGAAGATTAAGGATCATGTTATAGGTAAGGCGAAATTGCGATTGTAGTTTCGCCGGAATTCCGAGTATCATAGTATTCAGCGTTGTTTGCTACAACCATAGTAAGTGTTAGCACACGGAAGTACAAAAGACAAAGGACAACTTATACATCAGGTAGCTGATCCCCAGCAACGATGACGACTGTACCAGTGGTATCTAACCCACGGCGCCCAGCACGGCCAGCCATCTGTGTGTACTCTCCAGGTAGGATGTCCCTGAAAGACTTGCCATCATGCTTTCGAATACTTGAGAACACAACGCATCTAGCAGGCATGTTAACACCCTACGGTCACCTTTCCTGTCAGAAATTGCAGGAACGCCCAAGCCTGTCCTTACCATTGCAAATGTTTCGGTTGCAAATAAGACCTTCACTAATCCCCGAGCGAACAATATTTCGACAACCTGATGTGGATAGATTAGTAGTTTGTGACAGCGGGGTATAGTGACTAACTTCTTTCACAATTGGCAACAACCCTCCATGGTGTACCCCAATACCGCGAGACAGGAGATCGCGCATCCTGCTGATTTGCGGTAATTTCTTGTCCGATCCTGAAAGGGTGTTTAATGTACAGAGAAATTGCAGGCCTTACATTACAGACCCTTGAGGCGGGACAGCGCCTTTTCCATTGCGACGTGAACCTCACTTTTCTCGGCCGAGTTGCAGAGATCGGCATTTGTCAGTGTAGCTGCATTTTCTTCGCATCTTTTCTTCGATAACGTGAAGACGACAACTGGTAGTAGACCCTTCTTTTGCAAGTTGCCGAGGAGATGGACATAAAGGTTTTTGTCAGAACCGGTGTGTATTGTACGGGCAGTCCCACCGCCTCGACCTCGCGCTGAGGGTCCATTAGGGGCAGCAGCTCGCTGACCACCACGTGCAGAGACAGCGCCTCGTTGCCCTCGCGATGCTGCACCG
This sequence comes from Tylopilus aff. beelii, assembly GCA_038094295.1. NCBI lineage: Eukaryota > Fungi > Basidiomycota > Agaricomycetes > Boletales > Boletaceae > Tylopilus > Tylopilus aff. beelii. Next base: position 645 of record JBBPTU010000307.1, on the reverse strand, counting down.
CGCGCACCCACTCTTTGAACTGGAGCTAAACCTGCCGCTTCTCGCTCCTTGTCCTGCTTTCTCTTTAGTGCTTCACCTGCATCTTTGTAACTAAGAAAAGCTGTGAGGTAAAGCATGCTAAAGCATCACAATAAAAGAGTCTTTACCCTTCAGAGACCCATCTTCGCTGCGCGTTCACGATCTTGAACATGTCCCTGCCAGCATACAAGTAATGTTCTAGAGGTACCGGGCGCTGTAATGTTGAAATGACATAAATGTCCTTCTTTTTGGTACGTCTACAGGATGTGAGGTCGTTCCGAAGTAGACAACACACGATAACATACCCGACCCAATCAGCGAATTCCTTGGTGTTCGGAACTGTCGCAGATAGAAGAATGATGCTAATGTGATCGGGTAACATGATGATGACTTCTTCCCATACAACACCACGCTGAGGTTTCATATCGATCAGCAAGGAACCACCGCAGTGCGAGTGGGACACATTACCTCTGCGTCATTAACATAGTGCACCTCATCAAATATTACGAATTCTACGTCGCGGATGAGATCTGCGCCTTTATACAACATGCTGCGTAGAATTTCCGTCGTCATGACCAAACAACTTGCTTCCGGATTAATCTGGACATCGCCTGTTAAGATTCCAAC
>JBBPTU010000306.1:4718-28731 GCA_038094295.1 Tylopilus aff. beelii | reverse complement strand
CGATGCAAGGAGGTGCTAAATGACCATTGAATAGGGCGAAGAGCATGCAGTCATGGGCAAATTGATGCTTCATAGCGTCTATGAGCAATTCCATTCCGACATGTTTTTGAGTTCACTCACCGAATCCAGTGCGTATCGCTGCTTTTGGTCGCGTTCTCAGTATCTTGACGTTTGGATACAGCAATCGCACTCCCGATGGGCATGTCTGGAGAGCCCTCGCTCGCTCGTGCGACGCAGGATATCTTGGACGCGCTTGACGATGCCGAAAACTTGTTCTGGGCCGATCTTTCGTTGACGTCGAGAAGAGGCACGGCAGCGCACGTCCGTGAAGCGTCCGTGTCGCTCGCGATGATCCGTGCATTGCAATCCTCGCTCGGTAAAGCGAGTACGGACGCACCGCTTCTGGCGGCACGTTTGCTAGGTATGTGGGCCATTTTTTGTTACACTTGTGTTGGCTTACGCCTCGGACGTAGATGCGTCCTCCGCGATTACGCTCCATCGAGAGATGCTAGAAGCAATACCCTACAAATTTACAGACGCGAGCGCGGACGACTTGCTATGGCCGGCTATGACAACCAACGGATCGCCAGTCGCTACGGACCTACGGCAACGCAACCCGTCTGGTGGTTCTTCTAGGGGCACGACCCTTGATAGCGATGGCCATGATGCAAGGAGAGCATATTGGTCTGCCCTCGAGAAAAAGTATACGTCCTTGACCCTCTCCTCCCCTTCTTTGGTGGAGAGCCCGCCCAAACTTCCGCTCCATTGGACAGTGATCCATATCACGTTGACGCCGGACAAGTCGAGCATGTTCATCAGCCGTCTACACATGCCATCTTCGCAGCCCCTCCTGTTTTGTGTCCCTATCCGCGGACGACGAGATACGGACGACGATGACGGGTCGCGGCTCATGTTGGAGGACGCGCTACACGAGCTACGTGAGATTGTGAGATTGAGCGACGAAGGGACGCGTCGGGCCGTGCACGTTCGAAGCGATGATCCTCAAGCGAGAGCCGGGTGGTGGGCCGAACGGAGTGCGCTGGATAAGCGGTTACAGGCGCTCTTGGAGAACGTCGAGTTTTGTTGGTTGGGAGCGTTCAAGGTGAGTTTGTTGTCTTCGCGGATCATGCGTATCGTAATGAGGGGCGTTTCATAAAGACCATTTTGAGTCCACCGACGAGGCTGTCGAAGGACCTCATCGACGACCTACGGACGCGACTGGAAAAGGTGCTCAAGCGAAGTCTACCTAGGGAGAAGAAGAAGACGAAGGTTCGACTCGACGATGCACTTCTGGGTTGTTTCTCCAATCTCTCACCGAAATGCCGAGACGAAGAGCTCGAAGATCTAGTGTATTTCATTCTCGACTTATACCAGTTCCATGGGGTGCCAGTCGCCATTTCCGAGGTGGACATGGACCAGGTCACTGTCGATCTGCGTATGGCACTCGAAGAACACGCAGCCGCGAGGAAAAGGGCTCGGGTGATGCCCATAGAAGATAGCCACACGTTTTTGGTTCTAGACCGGAGCCTGCAGAGCATACCATGAGAGAGTCTCCCAGTTCTGCGAGGACAGAGTGTCAGCCGGATACCGAGCTTGGAGTTTTTGCTCGATAGGATGCGCCTGGCAGCTATGGAGAAAGGACTGACCTGGAGAATGGGGATGATGTTATAGATCGGATACAAGTAGACCCACGCAAGGCGTACTATGTTCTAAACCCCAGTGGCGATCTCAAAGGGACGGAGGGACGGTTCTCGTCATGGCTCAAGGAGATGCATGGGGTTGGGTGGCAAGGTATCACGGGATGCGCACCGAGCGAGCAGGAGCTACTGAACGAGCTATCGCGGAAAGACCTAGTCATGTACGTGTTCGGAGGTCTCAACCTGGTGGTTACTGATCTCACTCGTCTGTTCAGCTACTTTGGGCACGGTGGGGGCGAACAGTATGCACGTTCACACAAGATCAGGCATTTGCCGCGGTGCGCAGCAACTATGCTCTGGGGCTGTTCCTCGGGCGCGCTGCGAGAGATGGGGGAATTTGATAGAGTGGGTACGCCGTATAATTACATGGTTGCCGGATGGTGAGTACCGAATTGGCTAGATATATGACGTATGATGGGCTGATCTGGCTACACAGCCCGACACTGGTGGCGAACTTGTGGGATGTGACGGATAGGGACATTGACAAGTTTACGCAGGGGGTGTTTGATCAGCTGAGGCTGGGTCGTGAGACTGTGGGACGGGGTGGAGCGGGAACATCGGTGGTGGCTGCAATTGCGCGGTCGCGAGAAGTGTGCAAGCTCAAGTATTTGACTGGAACTGCGCCAGTGGTATACGGGATACCGTTTTATTTGTGATTCTTCTGCAAAGTGCCCTCCGACTCGTACTAGTACTTCACGGTACCTAAGATCGCCTTTGAATGCCGGAAAACATACTCGCGTAGATCCAACGCTAGTCTGACTGCCTGGTGCAGTGGTAACCACCGTGACTAGTATTCCCACTCCGCTGAACCACCTGTGACTTTTTTCAACGCTAAATTTGCTCCCACTAGAGCTCCAGTACCAGTATTCGCCAACCACCGTGACACTGGCATCCCTCGTTCGAGTGAGCATCATATGCTCGCCTCGCGCAGCCGAGTCGCGCTGAGGACTGGCAGCATCACTCACCCCATTTATCAGTTAGCGTCAAATGAATCCATGCCGTGCCTCGCCCTCTGGGGTCCTCCGCCAGTCGTGTTATTATGCGCCATGATACACTTCCTACTAGTAGTGCCGCATCAGAAAATTATGTTATGTTGCCTCTCCAGCGCTTGAGCGCTTGAGCTTAATCCTCGTCACGCATCATCATTTCCATTCCCACAACCCCGCATAATCTGATTCATCTGAATTATCCATGCGATAAAACCAGGTGGAGACGCCCCGTTAGCAGATACCAGCTTGCATTCAGTAGGATTATCAGCACCTATTTCCTTTGGACATAATCCTTTTGAATAACTCATTACTAAGTGATGGGCCGCGCTGGCAGTGGCTGAATTTTATACCAGGACGTCACTCCAAAATCCCGAAATGGAATACGTGGTGCGGCCCTCTACGCAGGCCCTCTAATACCGCCTCATCTTCGAGCCCTTAATTAGCATTTACAAGAGAGCCTTAGTTCATCCACTGAAATATTGGAGCATGGTTGTGTTGTCCCTTCCCCTTGTCCCCAACCTTAGGGCTAATCTTACTCAGAATTTACTAGTTATAACCTTTTGTTATGGCTTCTCAGTCTACTGGCACTTCGCCTAATGATGGGTTCTCTGGCGGGACTGTCAATTCTGTCCTTTCGGCTGCTGCGGCCTCTACGGCCCAGGCCGTAGGCCCTGCCGCTACACCTGCAACCCCCACTGGCACGGCTACAGCTGCAACCCCCACGACTACGGGTTCTACAGCTACGGCTCCTACAGCTGCAGCCTCTACTACCACAGCCTCTGCGGCTACAGCTTCTCCTTCAACACAGGCAAACTTTACTCAAGCTAATATTCCAAGTGCCTCGTGAGTCAATTTTCAATACTTTGATGATGTGACTTGACTGAATCGTGGGATAATCATAGCGTCAGCACTGTAACCACCTCCTCAGTGCCAGCTTTCGTTTGGCCTGTTGTGGTTATTGTCATTATACTCATCCTTGCTGCGCTGTATTTCCTCTACCGCAATGTTAAGAGAAAACGGGGTAGAGAATCGAATACTGAAACCATGGAGTATTTGGGAAACGCGCACCAACCACCAAACACTAAGGCTATTTGGACGAACACCGAGGATGCTGGTTTCCTGACAACTGTGATTCACGAGAGTTGATGTACACAGAAAGAGAGATGGCCTATGATTATAGGAGAGGCGGGTTCGAGTAGGTTTGTACAGGACAATGTCGTGTTTGTTTATCCGAATAGTTCCAGTCATTCATCTGTGCATCATACTGTCGCAGGAACTTGAAATTCTCGTTGTCTCCGTTTGTTTTCAACACACTCACTTGGTCTCAACCCCTTATTCTCAATCTCACCTGCTTTTGATGCCTCGTGCTCAATTCTAACTCATTTTAGAGTGCATCATATTTATGTAACACCCCGTTATCAACGCCGCTTGGCACCTTCTCTCAAGCAGTGTTGCCTTGTCACGGTCAAGCCCTCTCAAGCACCTCTACTCACTAGCATTCGTCTGGCGCCCCTGCTACTCACACTTTCAAGCGGCACCTCTTCCGTCGTGTCCCCTTGAACAACGATGCTTGCCTCGCATCCCAGTATTGTTATCCTTCCGAGTGGCGTTATCCTTGTCATGTCCGTTCGACGTCCTCGCCACGCCACCATCCATCTTCGGAGTAATGTTACCTGCTACGGGCTTGGGTCACTAAACCCGTACCGGCTTGGAATCATACAGTACTAATTACATGCTAACAATTGTACTTTTTTTTCCCCGCTACCGTATGGTAGTGGGTTTACACACGATCTAGTGTGCATAAAACTGGCGGGAAAGTGCATTCTATTTTGCGTAGCAACTGACTAATCTAGTTCTACGCAAAGCACTACTAAGGTGGGGCTCCTAGAAGCTCCGGTCCGAGGGAAAATGCTCTTATGCACATCCTACATGTAGGTAGGGGTATACGTATGCGGTGAGCCCGTCCTTGCCAGCCTTTTGAGCGCGGGAAAACTCGCCATGGTAGTGGTTCGAGTTCAAGGAGCCCAACAATACTTATTGTACATTACACCACCAGTGCATACTAAAACGAAAGAAGAAATGACCCGCGTTTTTTTCCTGCTGCCTTTTGTAAGCCCGTCCTCAGAAGATGGAACATCACCTCTGCATATCCCTCGGTTGGGTATCTCTCTTGCCTAATATTCACAGGTCCCTTGTCACCTTCTCGTCTATAGACCTCGAAGGTAATTGTACGCTGCTCCAGTTTGCAACACAGTCTACCAGGCTGGTCTCCTGGATTAGTGATGCAATCGATGCAGTTTTCGATCTCGGAAGTGTTTATTGTACAACATTTAGGTAATTTGACATCACTCCAAGAGCGGTTGGCAGGCTGGGTCTCGTATTCAGCCTACGTTTTCAGAAAATGAAAATGAAAATACCACTATTCGCGGAGCTCCTTCGACCAGATCAGCCTGCTGCATCTTGCCTCGTACAATGCGTCTCCAGCTCTGCTCTGTGTAAGACCAGTCGCCCATCACAGTCCCTGAGAAATTCAGTCGTGGGCCCACGAGATACGTGGATGTACTTACTCCAGTCATCTACGGGCCCATCACGGGCGTAACTCAATTGGAGTCTGTACCAGTTCTGGGCCGTTTGGGCGTCCCTGAAATGGCAGACCCCGTTGAACGACGTAGTGCGCAGTACAACGCTGTCACCACGCAATTCCGTCGAGGTGCTTCCATTGCCTGTGCCACATCTGAATTTTTCCTCTTGTTCGCTGACGCCAGGTTAACAACGAGAAACTGGAACGACATGGATGACGTACTACTGCAGGGCGCCTTTATTGGCGCTGATCGGTTGCCACCGTATCTCGTCGTGTTTCTCGAGATATACACCAGGTTCCTGTGAGGAAATGCAGAACGGGACGTCGAAGTACTTGTTGGTTACCACGATGCACATTGGCAACGTAGGTGGCGGGATCTTGATGGCGCGTGAGATAGGGCTCAACGATATACTCGGGTGCCCCACTGATGCTGACTTCTCTTGTCTAGTAAGTGGTGCCGTATAATATTTTTGTGTCGGCGGGGGCTGTAACGCTGGACCGGCTTCGGTGTCATGCTCTCGGTCTGACAAGTTCGTGTTCTCGATCTCTAGTGCGGTGTTTTAGGTGAGTGAGGTGATATGAACTCCTAGTGAATTTTTTCTACCTTGGTGAATTAGTCGAGTGGATGACCCCATCAACGCCGAACGGAAAGAATGGTCGTCGCACGGGGGTGTTCCTCTAGACGACATACTAAGTTCCTCCATCAATATCATCTCGGTCTTGTCTGGATACATCAGTGTGCTATAGATCTGCGTGGATGATGGGTAGGTCATTTGTTCTGATTGAATATCCCATGCCGTGTTTCCTGTTACACGATCTGAAAACATGAGCAAGGGCAACTTGAAGGTACATTTATCTAAGGTGTTACCTATCGATGGGTCCATTCTCATGATCGAGGACAGACGTTCCTGGATCACCCTGAAACGCGGACGCGCAGATGGATTCTTGGATATACAATTAGAAAGTAACTGCCAAAGTGCGTTATTAAAACCGCGTTCGTGAGCCCTGTCCGACGTTGGGCGCTGGAGTTCAACACGACCTTCTCGTACTGAGTCATAAGGCTCCTGAAGGAATGGGACCTCTCCTGTGAACACCTACCAATATCACATCAGACAGGAAAAGGGACCCACGATCCTTGGTACCTCACCTGATAGATCAACATCCCAAATGCATATACATCAGTTTCGAAAGAGAGAGGTTCGCCCGCCAGTGCTTCCGGTGCTAGAAAGGGAAGAGTTCCTGCGATTCTATTCGCCTTGGCTCCCAATGCCCCAGAAGAGCAAATCTTTGATAAACCAAAGTCGGTAATACATGCCTTCCCGGCATCATCCACCAAAACGTTCACCTATGAAAATCGTGTACATTAGCTACAATAATGCGAAAACATTTGATCTCACCCCCTTCAAATCTCCGTGAACAGTGGACTCTTCGTGCAGGTAATACATCCCAAGAGAAACCTCGAGAATCTTTGCACTTGGATTAGCGTACATACTGCCAGAAATACTGGCATGCTTACGAGCTTTCTACAATTCGCATTCGGTATTGCCTGTAGATATTGGATAAGATTACCCTTCCGCATGTACCGCGAAACAATAAACGGTGGCGAAGTTAGGATTGATGCACCATAGAATGGGACGATGTGATCATGTCGTAGCTCACTCCATATTTCTATTTCCCTTTCCAGTGCCTATTCGTATGAATAAATACGCGCCACATAACCGTGATAAGACTCTAGACAGACCTCCTTTATGTTTCCGGTCTCCTTCAAAATCTTCACTGCAACCATGGTACCTCGGAACTGTGCTTTGTGCACAGTCGAGAAACCACCACCACCTATTGTATCGCCAAAGTCGAGATCATACTCTGTTATTAACCATCTTCTTTGTTTCGGCACGTTCCTTCCCGTGGTTGACTTGAGGCATTCGAGACATTTCTTCAAAATTCGTAATTCAACCGGAATGTCTTCCTCGGAAACGGTTCTAGCGTTTCTCAGTTCCTAAAAGAGATGAGTCTTTGGAAACATGTAACAAGTCCACATACCCTTTCTATAACAACCATCGCCTGATCTACTTGCTCATCGCTGGAAAGGCTAAGGCAACGACGGATCTCCTCGTAGTTCCCTATGAGTACCTCGAGCATAGCATGGAGAGTATCCTGATCTGACTTTGCCGCTTTGTTCTGAGCTCGGACGTGCGATGACGAGTCGATCTAGGATTCGGCCCGGGTATGACGCTAATTGTTCGCCGATTTTACAGTACTGGCCACATACCTGAAACAGCTGTGAGCACTCAGCAAGGCAACGACTCGCTTCTTCGATCTGTTTGTTGACGTCCCCAAAGTGGAGTAGAGCTTTGAAGAATGAGGTATCGGCGAGCCTCAGCAGAACGGTCCGAACCTCTTCGATTTTCCTACGCGCCGGTCAACGAACGTTTTGCTAGGTGACGACATCCAGCAACTATGCCGACGCACCTTTGGAGCTCGATGACTTTGAGTTCGACGGCTCGATCATTTCTTGGCTGGCGGCCGTGAACTTCCCTGATGATGAGGGCAGCTCGTTGAACGAGAGTCTTGCATCTTTTTTGACCAAACTTGATATGTTCGCACGCATGCTCCATCTGTTGTACCGCCCTGAATGCTGGTAATAAAATGCCGAGTGAGCTGGCGTTCGGCGCGCCAATCGAGGATAGAAGATCGGCATTCATGGGGGTCGGGATTCAAATTTTTTAGAGCGTAGACTCCTCCAACGGTCGGTTAAGGACAGGTTTTCGAAAGTCAAGAGCACGCTGTCCACAGTGGTGGCATGGGCGCAACCTCGCATCATCCAACCTTGGCCAATATGAACTCGCGAAGTGTCCGAATCAAGCGGAAGCTATGCGGCACATCAACGGCACAGACACTTCCTAAATAAGATAGATTGCCGGCCTTCATAAGTAAAGTGCACAGCAGAGGTTCTCGGAAGCAGTACTAATACCTCCCTATTATACATGTTACATTCGCACTTGATTTCATCCACTGGGAGACTGACCAGTGCATTCCCAGGACAAGCATTTTGTCGCGAACATTACGGCAGATACGGGAAATAATGGTCCTCGCAGCTTTTCCAAATTCGCGCACAAACCAAAGGAGGGTGGTGCATCTATTAATTTGGGCATGTGGACTGTTTTCCTGTTGTGTGTTGACCTGCAGCGCGGAGGTAGATGCATCTGCTATGGCCGGCTATGACAACCGACGGATCGCCGGTCGTCGTGGACGTACGGCATCATAGCTCGTCTGGTGGTTCTTCCAGGACCACAGCATTTGGTGATGGGCTGCCATAACGCATGGAGAATATATTGGTTAGCCCTCGAGAAAAAGTATGCGTCCTTGACCTTCTTCTTGCCTTCTTTGGTGGAGAGCTCGCCAAAGCTTCCGCCTCATTGGACAGTGATCCATATCACGTTGACACAGGAAATCGAGCATGTTCATCATACACCATCTTTGCAATCTTTTCTCTTTTGTCCCTATTCACGTACCGGCCGCGGCTTATGCTGGAGGTGGCGCCACATGAGATCATGCGATTGGGTAATGAAGGGACGTGCCACACCACGTACGTTCAAGCGATGATTCTCAAACAAGAGCCAGGGCGTTCCGTGAAGACCATTGAGTCTACCGACGAGCCGTGCGGGCACGACTTGAAAATATGAAGGGACCAGGTCGCAGTCGAGCTGCGTACGGCGCTCAAGGAACACGCAGTTGCGAGAAAAAGGACTCGGGTAATGCATATGGAAGGTTTTTGGTGCTAGACCGGAGCCTGCAAAGCACGCCGTGGGAGAGTCTTCCAGTTCTGTGAGGGCAGAGTCGACGGGCCTGGGAGAACGGTGGTCGAGCGGATACGAATGTCTCCCACGCAGGGGGCTACGTTGAACACGCATCGCAGAAAGATCTCGTCGCGTAGGATTGTTGCTCCTTTTCCCACGCTGTTTGCTCTGAAACCTCTACTTTTTGAGGAAGGCAAAGGTTAGAAATGGGCGCTAGCTTCTCTTCCTTGCAGAAATCGAGATACTTTATGATCTGGTATTCATCGGGCGTCCCTCGGCGAGCCCTTCCTACCTTCCTATCACACCAATGACGGATATCCTAGGCTTGATTGGCGTGAGCGATGCCAGCTTGCTTGGCGTTTTATTACCCGCGTTCAAGGTGGTACAGCGAATGGTGGATGCCTACGAGCGCATCAGATTCGGACAGAAGAGATGCAAGGCCATCATTCAGCAAGCCGCCCTTATCGTCAAGGAGGTACATGGCAGTCTGCGAAATGACCAGATCCCCGTACTCGACGCCACAACGCTCCAAAAGTACGCGCATCCCTTCGACGGGCATCAAAAGCCGACATGCTCGACCTCGCTGACTTGGCGCGACAGGAAATTCGAAGAGATCCAAGCCGCATTGCAAAAACTCGCCGACATGTCGTTCTTCAAAGCCCTACTTCACTTTGAGGACGTCAATAACGAGATCGAACGGGCGAATCAGCATCTTGCTGATTGCTCACAGCTGTTTCAGGTGCGTGCGCGACGTCGGTCAAATTGAGATATGTTAGCATCACACGGATTCCTAGATCAATCACTCCTCGCACATTCAAGCGTTGATCCAAGCCGCCATGTCGGATAGGGAAGCTCTCCGAGCTCTGCTCATAATAATTGCGGGAAACTACGAGGAAGTTCGTCGTCGTCTTGGCCTTCGCGACGATGAGCAGGAGGATTTAGCCATGGCTGTTATGGAACGGGTCCGTGTTTTGTATTTTCATACGTGCATCTTCAATGATGTAGTTTCTTAGGAGCTGAGGAACTCGATGGTCACCGCCGAAGAAGAGGCGCCAGTTGAACTGCAGATTATGCAAAAGAGTCTCGACTGTATCAAGACAACTACGAGAAGGAGCATACCGAAACAGAACAAATGGCTGATAGCTGAGTACGATCTCGATTATTGTGGTACAATCGGAGGAGGTGGATTCTCGACTGTCTCAAAGGCATACTTCCGAGGCACGATGGTTGCAGTAAAGAGGTTGAAGGATCTTGGAAACATGAGAGCGGTTTGTCTTTACTTTGGGGTCCCAGTGGTATTACAAGTTACTTATTCTAGCGTGCACACAGGCATTGGAGAGGGAGATAGAGATTTGGAGCACACTACGCCACGATCACATTGTCCCATTTTATGGAGCGTGTACCCTAACGTCACCTCCTTATATTGTTTCGCGGTACATGCGGAATGGCAATCTTGTCCAATATCTGATTGCAACACCAGATGCAGATCGTACAAAGTTGGTAAGCAATATATATTAGGGTTGCCCACAGGGATGTTATGGATCGATTCATCTTCGAAGGTCTTCGAAGTCTCCCTTGGGATGTATTACCTCCATGCGGAAAGCGTCGTCCACGGAGACCTGAAGGGGGTAAGACTAACGTGTTTCCGTGTTCCCGTAGCTAATATGTAGGATTATTCATAGGTGAATGTGCTGGTAGATGATTCGGGAAAGGCGTGCATCACCGACTTTGGTCTATCAAAGGTTTGCTCTCCACACCCGGCAGGGAATGAGGCAAGCAGGGCCGCAGGAACGCTTCGATTCCTGGCACCAGAGGTAATCAAGGGACGTCCTCTGTCGTTCGAGACCGACGTATATGCGTTTGGGATGATGATATACGAGGTATATCAACAACTGCGAGTTATTCTTCGATTTTTTAACGCGATGTCGACAGACATTCACAGGAGGTGTACCATTTAGCGGAGAGCCCGACCACGTAGTGCTGGAGGGCCGCCTTGAACTTCATCGCCCGACATCAAGTAAGGTTTACCAACGTGGGTTCAATGATGCACTTTGGCAGTTACTCGCAAATTGCATCTCCCGCGAACCACCCACACGCCCACGTTTTAAGATGATCCAGGCACACCTTTTTTCAATAACAAAAGCGGAACCGTCTACTCAATCAGGCCATCCAGGTAGGTTATTCAACAATTTACTTTGCCATCGCTCATATTTTTTTCAGATTTCACACTTGGGGTGGAGAACATGCATGTAACAGATTGGGCCATCGATACTAAACCGACGACCCCCACTCCGAGTCGGATGAATAACGCGGCACCATTTCTCGAAAAGGGCAAGTCAGCTTTGGTAGAACCACGCAGAACATTGACGAAAACCACCCTTCCCGACCTCAAAACTCTCCCACCGATATTGCCGATGTGTATCGTGGCGACTCACAAGTATTTTGACGTCAAATTCGGCGTCTTGTCGGGGAGACCTGACGTACATCTTGAAGAAATCACCATGACGCAGCGGAGGTTAATTAAGGCTAAGAAAGGAACTCTGTTACGGTGTGTGCATGGTGCAGATTTCGCTTGCTTACCTGTTAGTGATTGCCTTTTAGCGAGCAAGGAAGCAAGTTTTGGTGCAGGAACAGCGCTGGCAGTGGAGAAAACTCATGGGAATTGGACAATAATGACGTTACGCTACGTACCGCAACTATCCTTGGAGTGTGCCATTTTAAGGAGGCCCAGATGGCACAGAAGTGGTTCAGGCTGCAGCTGAGTTATGCCCGCGACGGAACTGTGGAAAGTGATTTGGTTTCCAAGGGGTCAAGCCATGCTGGGATGGCAACAGGCGATTGGTTCTTGACAGAGAGAAGCTGGCGACGCCTCATACGTGGCAGGATTCAACAAGCTGACGTGGTCGATGGCGCTCCGAAAGCAGTGGTACGTTTTCCATCACTTCAAAGATGCATCATGATGTTGATTGCGAGGCATATAGCCCATCGAGAACTCTTGGAATGATGTCGCTTTTCCCAAACATTACACGATAGGCGAACACGCCGTCAACGAGAATAGTATCGTCTGTACCACTAATCCCGGAAAACAGCCCGGCAGGTTTTCCTGCAAACGTGACGGGCGCACGATCTTCTATGAAACGTATAGGTGGGTTGGACAGAGCGATCAAGGACCGATGATCACAACGGAAGAGACTTACCCGTCAAAAGAATATGCAGAAATGACGTTCGATGTCCTACGGGTAGTTTTAGGGAAAGGAGCGAGAAAGAGTAACAAATGGAATCCTCTTTCATTTTAGCCGCATCGACTCGGGCACCTAAACATAGTTCGGTGAATCGGTAGTATAATCTCAAGTATGGCTATGAGTCCAATCTGGTTGAATTTACTGCTCCACTAATCAAGAGGCTCACTAGGGAGTGCTACTATAGTAATCGACCAAAGTATAGTACTTTGAGACCCCGAGAGTAGCTATGTAATGAGTACGACTCGGAAGCTTGAAGTAACGTTAACGTTAACTGTACTACTGAACATCGATGAGCTAGGTCTGTCTCTTAAAGCTGTAATGCCCTTTCCATGCTAGAAGGTGATCGTTACATTCGAGCCCTTTGAGGCTCCAGCACATCGAAGGGCCTACTAGCTAAGCCTAAGGCTGGACCGGTGATGATCGATGACTTATGATCTGATCATTCCAACACAGGACCAAGGTTTCCTAAATACCTTCAACCTCGTTTTGCAGTAAACCAACAGCCCCGGGAAGTTTGATGCCCTTCTTCCTCGACCGGCCTCGTCATGAAGTTGGTCGTTGTTGCCATCGCTTCCTTTGCTCTTTCAATTACTGCCGATGCTTTTGCTGGCAAAATTGCTGCGCTCTTTATTCTGTTTGTCACCAACTCGAGTGTTTCTGCTGCACTCACGATGAACACTCCGTTGGTGTACTCATTTGAATATTGCTCCTATCCATATTTACATGTCCAATGATAGCACCAATCTTGCTGAGTGTGAGTCTCTGACGCTCTCCTGGTCCGGAGGAATTAAAGTGGTGAGTGATACCTGGCGAAACTATCCATCTTGATGCCAGTGAATGCTCATCAATTTCACTATAGCACCCTACCACGTAGTATGTACTATGACACGTGTCATCACAGTTGCTGATTCTGTCATGCTGCCTCTCTGCTACTCAAAGGTGTCAGTCATCCTCCAACCAATACCTTTGTCTGGTGCTGATTTGGATGTCAAACAGCGTTCTTAGTGCCTCAAACGATCCCGAGAATCTCCAGGCAACCAATAATACTTTCCTCACCTGGACAGTTGACTTTGCTGCGGGTATGGTTTATTCTCAGTTCCTTTATAATTATCACAACCAGTCCCTCAGGAACAGCCGCCCGCTTCAATGTCCGAGACAACTCTGGTGCAACTGGGCAGAGTCCATCTGCTACCATCCAGTCTGAATGTGTGGCATCTCCACCGTTGACTAATCCTATTTATTGACATCAATTGACACATGCTTTGCAGCATCGCCTTCGTGTGGTCTTCTTGGTGCGCTAGAGTTATTGAGTAGTGTTACAGAGTGTTGACATTGGAACATTAACAACAGGTCTTTTGCCCTGTATATCCGACACAGTCGCTGTTTCCTCCTCTGTGCGCACCTCACTGGCAAAGATCACTACAACTCCAACCATAACTGAAACTTTGACTTCCTTTGTATCGACCTCCGAAACTGCCACTGGCAGTGGACCCACCACCAGCACTATTGGCAGCACCACCCAGATTTCGTGAGTCCATTGTCAATGTTTCGAACGACTCTAATGGTATCATAATACTAGGAGTACGACGACCCACTCTTTGGGTGGTAATTTGTATACTTCTTCGGTCACGGTTCAATCTGGGAGTCCAAATGTTGTAGGTGTCAGTGGGTCAAGTACACCAGTACCAAGGATCGTTTGGCCCATTGTCTGTGGTATCATTGGGACTGCGCTGGTCGCAGGAATCATCGTATTCATTAAGAAAAGGACAGCTTGCCCTCCCCAAGCCCTGGTATCGTCAGAATTTGCCGTTTACACAGATGGGACTCCTTTTGACCTGCCGCCACTGTGACGTCCCAATTAGTACCATTCCTGCCCTTGTCATGCTCTCTTTATATTACTGGATCGAGGGGCGTAATTAAGCTCTGAACGGGGATGCTGGAAATTGCCGACCGTCATTGCCATCGTAAATTCGGATTACGTTGCCGCCCTCGCTCGCCGCGGTTGCAATGCGGTCGCCGTCTGGAGAGAAACGCACCGTCACCAACCGTCGTGGTTCAGAGGTCCGAGCAAGCTTTGGCCTGTGACACCCGTCGTCAAACTCCAAATGAACGCTCGACGGTCGCGAGAGCCCGTCGCAAATTTGTCGAGTCGGGCGAAACGTCCACCGAGAACACCAAGTCCGTGTGTCCTCTGGCGTCGAGGACCTTTTTCTGCGTTTGTGCGCCTCCGCTCTTCGCCGAGAGCCCGCGTACGACCCACTTGCGATCCGGAGACAACGTGACAGTAAAGATTTCTGAGTCTTGGACTTGAACCGGTTCCCCGACCTCGCGTCCGTCGTCCACGCACCATCGCTGAATCGTACCGCCAACGCCACCGCTCAAGACTTCCTTGCCATCATTGGTGAACAGGACCGAGTATATCATATGCCGAGCATCGATTTCAACTACCGTTCTCGAACCATCAACGTTACAAGCGATTGCTGCGACTCGCACGTACCATTGTCAGTTTTTTTCGGAGGCATGTCAACTTGCTACCTTGAAAGGACCCACCAAAGTGCTAGGTTGAGGGAAACGGAGTCCAAGGTCCGTCTTATCGATTCTGATATGGATCAACTCACACGGTCCTGTTTTGAATCGTTGCGCTGAGTCAGTAGTTTCGGTCCCGCTAGAACATGCACTTTCTCGACTTTCCCTCACCTGTGCGTCTACTCCATCGGCCCTACTACGCTCCGATCCCCTGTCCGGCTTTTATCCAGAAAGTGAAGATGTTGCCGTAGAACTACTCGATCGGCAGCGTCACTGGCACGCCAGATTGGTATCTCAGATGACCAGATCGTTGCAGAACACGGGCTTCACGAACTTGCACATATTCAGATACAATACATGTATTTGGTCAAACATACGAAAAGAGGAAAATCTAGAGCACTGCTTCGAGCGTAGCTCACTTTCCTGGGGCGACGCGGACGTACTACTTGCTTGCTCCACCGGGCCGCGCTAACTCGCTGGATGCTCCCAGCGTTCTCGGGCGCCAAACCCGCTGCGCGGGACAGGGCTTGGGCGTTTCGACCGAAGGTGCTGGTGGCAGATTCGCCTTGGCTCCTGGCTTGGCCGCCTGAGACGGTTCTGGTTCGTTCTTGTCTTTGGCCTGAGGTATTTTACCCACGCTCTGGCTCACGCTCTCCTTTGCAGGCGGCGGAGCGAGAACAGTTGGCTTCGACAGCGCATGACGAAATGATTTTACTAGCCTCGCATGAATTCCGATGACGATATCAGCTCCATGGGGGAGGTCCTTGTTTGCGATGCGTCGTGCGAGTGCAGGAAATTCGGCAACGACGGGCGGGGATGCGGTGCGTGAAAACAGTGCATCGAGCTCCATTTCGAGCAGCTCCGGATGTCTAGACGGGCGTATGGATTGAGCACACGACGTTCCCAAACTAAAAAGTGACTGAGAAGAAACGCACTTGGAGACGAGGGTGCACGAAATCTCTTGCAGAATGTTGTATACTGTGAGGTTGCTTCGAATATAGGCGAATGCCTCGCTACGAAGATGATCAAGTCCGGCCTAAAGTCACCTTCTAGTTCGCAAACCCAGTCGAGCATCATCATGCCATGCAAACCTTACAAGCGAGACGATACATGGATTTGGCAGAACACCTTGGCGCATCGAGCGAGCTCGTTGAAGACCTGTACGACCGCCCAACCAACGTCATTGAACTTGGTGGAAAAAAATTGATCTGGTCCGTGTAGAGGTAGTTCAGAAGCGTATACCATCTGCTCTCCAAACGTCATTTGTCCAAACACAGCGGCAAACGCTGGAATAAAACTTACGTTTGGAATGCAACATCTCTGATGAGGATATGCCGGCTTTTCTGGGCCACAATGCGGTTATTTTCCATTCCATCCTCGTTCGAAGAAAGAGGCTTGTTCGTTCCTTGTTGTCCCTGATTCACGGCAACAAGATCGAGAGATTCAGAGCTGACCGATTCAGAACTGTCATAAGATAATCTATGCGGATAGTCCAATTAGCGATCAGTTGAATGATGGGGAACTCACCCCTCCTCCTCTTCCTCCTCCTCCTCCTCCTCGTCTTGGAACGCCAATTGGTTCTTCTGTGCCTCTGAATGTGTGACAGAAACATGGTCATCATAGTCATCAAGATCACTGTCACTCTCATAGCCATAATCATCGATGTAAGCATAGCTAGGGACCTCCCTGTCGTCAGCGAGATCGACCAACGAGGGATGAGATAAATTTGTGTCCGAGCTCGACACTGGCAAACTCATGAATTCAAGGGTTGACCTTTCGGGAAATAGCTTACGGTCAGAGAAGAAGTTCGAGCTCTTGGCCAGGATGACATTGTTCGCGCAGAGAACTCGCGGCTTCAGAACTCGATGCTGTGCCGAGGATTTCGCAGAGAAGAGGTGAAACTGAGTGTCGATGACCTCTTCGCCGAGGAGGGACTTGCGCAGGAGCTCTTTGATGCGTTCTTCTCTTCCGTGATCTGACATGAGAGGCTAGTACGAGATAGGAGCTCAGGGGATGCACGACTCCTTTTACGGACAGTCCAGAATCGTGCCAGGCCGAGGAGTGAGCCATTCCGTTCTCTTTCTCTTCAGATCTAACTGAAGCAGTACAGACTCGAAACAACCGTACCGAATCAAGCTCGCAGAGCCCTCGAGTGCCTAGTTCCGAGTCGCTGATGAGAAGAAACGTCAAGCTTAAGAGCCAAAAACGGAAGGACATCATGACGGCTTTAACTTGCCTGAGTCAGTTCCTGACCCTAGTAGCGCCTCCTCATGACGGTTCACTAGCGGCAAGGTGAACTAGCGAATTTTTTGTCGTCCCGAACCATCATGGACCTCATCAGGATGATCATTTGCTTCACCTCATGGACTCTGTTCTTTGTCGGTGCTTTTGCACAATTTGAACTCACGATAAATAGCCCGTCGGTATATTCATACAACACGTCGTCTCTCTTGTTTTTACGCGTTCATTGACAGTGCTGGCCTCGTCCAGTGTGAGCCCACCCTACTTTCCTGGTCTGGAGGAAGTGGTGAGCAATCCATCTCTGACTGCCACCCTTCGACATTGATCTTTACCCTAGCGCCCTACGACCTGGTGCGTCCGACTATGCTGATCATGCGAAATTACTGAATTCATCCTGTCCTTCTCTGCCAAAAGAGGTGAGCAACCATCTTGGAAATGTAGTTCACAAGTCTGTCGTTCATGCAGATGCGGAGCAGTATCATGTCAGTTGTAACCAATGGTGTCCTGGAGAGCTTCGCACCGACCAACAAGACTAGTCTCACGTGGATAGCCGACCTTGCTAGTGGTCCGTTTGTAGTTTTCCTTCCTTCATGATCGTCATGGCCAGCCCCTCATAGGCTCAGTCGTTGGCCTTTCTGTTCGTGACAACACTGGCGCAATCGCGCAATCGCGGCCACTCACCATCAATCCTGGGCGTATGGCATTTCCATTCTTAAATTGCACTCCTTGACACGATTTACAGCGTCGTCTTCGTGCTTGAATGCGACCTCTTGTATGCGAAAATTCTTGGCTGGTATTACGGATTGCTAATGCTTCGTGCAGCTACTCTTATTGCAACATCAAGCTCTTCTATGGCAACTTTAGCTTCGGGGACAACAACGGCACTGGGGATAACATCATTTGGGACAGCAACGTCGCTGGCTTCAGCCGGTGTTTCGTGAGTCCACTATCAATATTTTCGAGTGTAGCATTCGACGGCCTTGTGGTGCTAGTGCGACGACGACTCCTTCGGGCCGCGGGTCAAGTTCCAGTGCTTCAGTGGGAGCGATTGTCGGTGGAGTCATGGGTAGCGTCGCTGGGATCGCACTACTTGCAGGGGCTATTTTTTCGCGAAGAAAAAAAAAAAGGGTACAAGTTCGGCCGTCGTCGGTTTTTGCTGTTTATACGGATGGCACGCCATTTGGTTTGCCATCATGACTACCTTTCTGTCTATACCACGCCATCTCTGGAGCGTGATTCTCAGCACGCGTGTTCGGTTTCGCCTGTAGACACAAGGCAGGGGCTCTCCGAGTCCAAGCTGTCTCGACATGGATTTGCTGCCGCAGTTGAGAACGATGACAGGGGCTTCAAGCCGACTTAGACTTGGACAAGATCAAGGGAGCTGACCGACTCAGAACTGTCATAGGACAACCTATGCGAACAGTCCGAGTCGAATCACTAATTAGTTGGATGGTGAAGAACTCACTCGTCGATGTCGTCTCGGGACGCCGACTGGTACTTCTGCACCTCTAGAGGTGTGACAGAAACAAGGTCATTACAGTCATCAAGATCGCTGTCGTTCTCATTGTCGTAACCATCGATATAAGCATTGCTATTGACGTCCCCATCGTCAGCGACTCGTGATTGCAATGGTTGACCTTTTGAGAAGTGGCTTACGGTCAGAGACTCAGAGGAAGTTCGAGCTCTTGGCCAAGATGACATTGCTCACGAAGAGAACCTACGACTTCAGAACTCGACATCGTACAGAGGATTTCGCAAAGAAGACGTGGAACTGAGTGTCGATGGCCTCCTCGCCAAGAGGGACTCACGCAGGAGCTCTTTGATGCGTTCTTCTCTTCCGTGGTCTGACAAGAGAGGTTAGTACGAGATAGGAACTCAGGCCAGGATGCACAACTCCTTTATTACGATGAGTTCAGGATCGTGCTGAGCCGAAACTGGGTGAAGTCAACGACCACACGAGATGACGAGAAGAAACGTCGAGTCTCTAAGCCAAAAATAGAAGGATGTCGGATGGTTTAATTTTCGCACTTTGACGGTGGCTGGCAGTTGACGACACCTGGACTAGTCAAGTTCACGTTGCGCTAGCGAAGACTAACCGAACAGGAGTGCGTCTTTTGTCGCCCTGAACCGTCGTGAGCCTCATGAAGATCTCAGCCTTTCCTGGTGGGCTCTCTTCTTCGTGGGTGCTTTTGCACAACTCACGATGAACACCCCGTACTGAGTCAAAACATTGATCTCACGGAGTCCCTGAATGCCCAGTTCGCTGATGAGAAGAAACGTGGAGTCCCAAAGCCAAAAATGGGAGGATGACAGATGGCTTAACTTACTCGCACTCTGACAGATCATCATCTGGCGCTCCACTGGTTCACGACCCTACCAGTGGCCAAGTTTACTAAGTTAAACTAGCGAACAGGCGCGTCTTAACTGTAGGTCGTCCCAAGCCACCATGAACCTCATAAAGATTATTAGCTTCACCTTATGGGCTCTCTTCTTCGCAGGAGCTTTTGCACAGCTCACGATAAATGCCCCGTCGGTATACTCACACAACATATCGTCTCTGCTGTTCTTATTCGTGCACTGACAGCCACAACATCTCCCAGTGTGTGCCCTGCCCGCTTTCTTGGAATGGAGGAAGTGGTGGGTAATCCACTTCTGACTACATCCCTTCGACATTGATCTCCCCTACTTTAGCACCTTACGTCCTGGTGCGTCCGACAACACTGATCTTACGAAGTTACTGAATCCATCTCGCCCCTTCTCTGCCCAAAGAGGTGAGCGATCGTCTTGGAAACGTAGCTCACAAGTCTGTCGCTCATATGGATGTGGCGCAGTATCAATAGCAGTAGTTTCCAGACGAATTTCCCACCGACTTACAACACTAGCTCCACCTGGGTGGTCAACCTTCCTATCAGTACGCTTATCGTTTTCCTTCCTTCACGATCGTCATGGCCAGCTCGTCATAGACTCTACCGTTCACTTTTCTATCCATGACAGCACTGGCATCCATGTGCTGTCGCAGCCACTCATCGTCAACCCCGGACGTATGGCATTCCCATTCTTAAGTTGCACTCCTTAACACGGTTCACAGCGTCGTCTTCGTGCTTGACCACGACCTCTCGTACGCAGAAATTCTTGACTGGTATCACAGATTTCTGACGCTTTATGCAGTTACTCCCGGTCCTACTGCAACATTAGGTACAGGAAAGTCACTGGCTCCAACCAACAGTGCTTCGGTGGGAACGATTGTCGGTGGAGTCATAGGCGGCGTTGCTGGGATCGCACTACTTGCAGGAGCTATTTTTTTCGTGAGAAAAAAGAAAAGAGTAGTTGGGCAGTCGTCAGTTCGTGCTGTTTATACGGAGGGGTCATTCGGTTTACCATCATGACTATGTACCTAGTGCCCTTTGTAGCGTGATTCTCGGCACGTGTGTTCGGTTTCGCCTGTAGACACAGCCACAGGCAGAGGCTCTCCAAGCTGTTTCGACATGAATTTGCCGCCGCCGCCGATAACGACCTCGCCGACGACGTCGCAGCGACTGAGCGTGGCCTCGACGACTGGGACTTCGTTTTTCACGGCGAGGGCGTCTCCGCTGACCCCGAACACGCCCGCCTCGTTTGATACGCCCACAGCCGACTCAGACTCGGCGACGACGACGCCCAGACCGGTGTTTGGGAGGCAAGAACTCCATCTCCTCAAAATAACCGGCGACACCCTCAGTCTCGATCCAAATCCAGTCTTCCACTCGGTCAACAAAACGACCGTCATGCACGTCGTATCCACCGACGTCCCGAATGCCCACCACCAGCACCACTTCCTCCCCCTCGTGAACCACGTCGGTCCACCCCCACCGTCCCCACCAGCGAGCATCAAACAGGACGACGTCGACGTCTCTAGACCGCCTATGCAGTCTCGACCGCTCAGACCTGAGCCATCTTCCCCGCGCCCCATCGTGTTCGAGGACCCCGCCCCCATCGAGCGCGCACGCAGTCCACCATCCCTACGCGACCGCACCGGCTCCGTCGAGTCACGCGAAACCCAACGGGCGCTCCCTCGCTCGCCCCCCTCGGCCTTCCCCAAACCCCCGCTGCCTACGCACCCTGATCTGAATCATCGCTCCTCTACAGATACGAGGCTCTCCACAATGAGCGTACGCACGGGTACTTCGTCGTCGACACGTGCGCAACGCACGTTGGCGACCTCGGACGGTATATCGGAGGTATTGGTGGGTGAGCCATCGGGATCGCTTTCCGGTTCAGCCTCGCCCCCGTCAAAGTCTATGCGGGGGCATGCGCCTTCCTTGTCCCAGTCTCAGTCCCCGGACGGGTATCTGCAGCCGCCACCCGGTGGGGTTTTCCCGCCTCGTCCTACGAGACGCAACACCACTGGTGGACACATTCGAGCCTTGCCCCCTACTCCGTTTGGGTATGACGTGGAGACAGACATCGAGGACGACATCCAGCTGCAAGCAGAGCAGATCAGGAGGGAGAGGAAGAGGGCCAAGGCACAAAAGGACGCCGAAGAAGCGCTCACCCGATCGTCTTCTAGAAGAAGGGGGTCTCTCGGCAAAGACGACGAAAACAAGGTGCTCGTTGGGAACTTGATCGGAGAAGACCACGTCAACTACGTGCTCATGTACAACATGCTCACCGGGATCCGCATTGCTGTGCGTGTAGGCACAATCTCCTGAGGTCGTGGCTCATAATTCCTTTCCAGGTTTCGCGGTGCCAAGCAAAGATAAAACGACCACTTACTGACCAAGACTTTACTTCACGACACAAGTATTCCTTTGACATGTGTGTATGCGCTCGTTACCTTTGCCCCATCTACTGACGCAGTCGATAGCATCGGAAATGAACTGACGCCCTCCGCCAAGTACGATTTCAAGTTTAAAGATTACGCGCCGTGGGTGTTCCGGGAGCTGCGAGAGGACTACTTCCAACTGGACCCTGCCGATTACCTCCTCTCCCTCACTGCGAAATACATTCTATCCGAGCTGGGGTCACCCGGCAAGTCAGGCTCGTTCTTCTATTTTTCGCGCGACTACCGGTTCATCATTAAGACCATTCGGCATTCAGAGCACAAGTTTTTGCTCTCGATTCTCAAGGAATACTATGCGCACGTGAAGAACAATCCACATACGCTACTGTCCCGTTTCTACGGCCTACACCGCGTCAAGCTACCCAGGGGCCGTAAGATTCACTTTGTCATCATGAATAACCTCTTCCCACCGCACAAGGACATTCACGAGACGTATGACCTCAAGGGAAGTACCGTCGGGAGAGAGTACCCAGAGGAAATGGCAAAACAGAACCCCCGTGCGGTACTCAAAGACCTCAACTGGATCAACCGCGGCAAGTTGCTCGAGCTCGGACCAGAGAAGCGCGCCCTTTTCACGGAGCAACTCCGTCGCGACTCGGAGTTCCTCAAAGCGGTGTACGTGATGGACTATAGCTTGCTCGTCGGCATACACCTCGTCCAGCGTGGCAACAGGGATATGTTGCGGAGCAACACGCTCAAGGTCTTTTCGGTGAGTGTGGCATCGTATTCCTACATACGATCTTTTTGATAGACCCCAATAGCCCTCGGTCCCCGCCATCCGTCGCAAAAATACGCAACACAAAGGCGCGCGATCACCGGAAGCGATGGCGATAAAGCGGGCGATGCGTGGGGCGGATCCCAAGCGCCTCGGGTCGGACACGCTCAACTTGCCGGAGGAAGACACGGGCGACCGGCAACAATTCATATTTTATCAGGACGAAGGTGGGTTGCAAGCGACCAACGAGGCAAACCTGGCGATGGATACGCTCTATTATCTGGGCATCATCGACATTCTGACGCCGTATTCGCCCGTGAAACGGCTGGAACACTTTTGGAAGGGGCTCAGGGCGGATCGCGTAAGTGGCTTGCGTACGATTATACGAACCATCGAGCATGTTTTCCTTTTTAGCATAAAATCAGCCCAGTACCACCGCAAGAATACGCCGATCGCTTCTTCTCCTTTATGCAAGCGATCATGCGGGGAGGCGGAGGTGGTGGTCGGTTCAAGGCAGAATAGACGCAAACAGTGCATGTCTTTATTCTCGACTTTCTTGGGATTCTTTCGGACATGCCTTGTACTTGGACGCTCGTCCTACTACTTCATCTTGCGGAGCAGAATGAAGGGAAGGTGATATTTGTCGGACGCCAAGATAGTCCACTTTTTTAAATTTCTCGTGTCACGGCGTATTTGCGCAAGGCCGAACGTATACCGCCATTCTTTTAATCTGACCCACGGTCCCTCCCGTTCCTGTTGATTTTCTCCTTGTTATTCGAGTGCATTGCTGTTGCCCGTATTTGCCTAGGACCCGGCATTCCTATTCCTAACCTCATCACTTGTCTATATATCTATCCTATCCTATCGTTAACTCACGACACACTCAGACCGACCCGTCACACGCTCATTTTTAACTGTCTTTTCCCTCTTAATTTATTCTCGGTTCGTGGACGATGGACCCACTCGACGCTCGTTATCTTCTAAGTTTTTTTTCTCTCCCTTTCCTCTCTTGCACACTGTAGGTTTTAACGCATCTAGACTTTCACTCGGGTTCTGGGCATAGGCATACAGGAAGCACTGACATTACATGTTGTTACTACACGGGCAAATGCCAATATCATATCATATCTTATCTCACTCCGAGCCGTGTATGGTACGAAAGCCTGGCTCTACACGTACATGTCGTCGTCGTCGTCCTCGGCAGCAACTTCGCGCGTTCGAGCGCGTCGTTTCGGTGCCGTCGCTACGCTCTGTTCGGCTTCTGGTTCTGGCGCCTGCGCCTTCTTGCGCGCCGCTGTCAAAGAGCGAATCAGCGATCGTGCGTCGACCGACTCGAGAAAGAGAACGTACACCGCCTCGTCGCCTTTTTCTTGGCCGCCGCCTTCTTGTTCTCGACGCGCTTCTCA
>JBBPTU010000305.1:0-28755 GCA_038094295.1 Tylopilus aff. beelii | reverse complement strand
GGGGGGATGAAATTCCGGAGTTGGCCAGAGTCAAAGTCCAGAAGACCGGAGTTGGACTTGTGAATATTTTGTGGGTCGTGACAATGTCCAGCTAAGTTATTCCCAGAGTACAGCCCTGGCTTCCTCACATCCTGTCTTACTGATGCCTTACTAATTTCTTACAAATCCTATGCATCACCTTAGTATATAAACCACATCTCTACAACATGTACTTTAGTTTGGATATTAAATTAGTCTCCTCCATTCAACTCCAACCTCTGAGCCTCAGTGCTCATCTGACTACTCACTCAATCTTAGACTTCAAGGAGTACAAGTGCAAGGGTGCAACACATGAGTCCTGTGCCAATGTCCTTGCCAAGTCCTTGCTAAGTCCACAACTCCAACCCAACTCCTGCCCAGGAACTCCAGTTGGACTTGACCCCAGAGGGCCCAGACTTAACAGTATATCCAAACTCCCACTTGCACTCATAACACCATGTCTTATATCACAACTGACCATTGCCAAAGAATAGAAGCAGTCTTTGGCTCAATGTTGTAGGGGAACGACTCCCCCTATGTTTGCAAACCCTCTTTTTCCCACTTTACAGCTAGCTCCCATACCATCGCTCAAGACCTCCTTCATGTCCGGTCCCTCCCTGGTTGATCCAGGTGTGTTCTTGAGGGACCAGTCCAGCCAGTCCTCCGTTTCTTACAACCGGTCCTACCAGTCTCTTGTTCATTGACTACCAGTACCACTGGTTCATTCATTTCAACTCAGATACTTCCTTGTCTCCCTCTTGTCATCCTTTCCTTACTCATCCCTCCTTGTCTCTTGTCTTTGATCCTTCCTGATCTCTCGTATACTTACGACCCATTTAGTATTCGGTTCTGTCAATCTCATCACAGACCCTATCTTGTACTCCTTGTAATCTTGTCTCCTGACCCTCCTTACCCTACCTACTGTGCACTTCTTCAGAACCTTCTTAGTTTTATTTCATTGTATGATCTTTTATTTCTCCTCTTGTCTGACAGTCTTGGGCATACCCGGACTATAAAATATGTGTACTTTAATCCCTAATACATCTTTTCCACACCTCCATCCTACCATCTGAGTCTTGCGTGACTCCTTCCATCTCCACCACTACTTCTGTCTCTCTGTTGCGTCCCTTCGTCATCTGCGTGTTGACTGGCCTACTACTGGTCTATTCTCGTCCTACCGGTCCACTACTGGTCACCTACCAGCCCATTATCATTGACCAGTCCCCACCGGTCAGGTTCGTTTCCA
The DNA here is from genome assembly GCA_038094295.1 of Tylopilus aff. beelii. Taxonomy (NCBI): domain Eukaryota; kingdom Fungi; phylum Basidiomycota; class Agaricomycetes; order Boletales; family Boletaceae; genus Tylopilus; species Tylopilus aff. beelii. The sequence goes on along the minus strand of JBBPTU010000305.1, from coordinate 27,491 downwards.
ACTGGTCCTCCACCGGTCCACTCATTTCTCTCATCACATTCCTTTTTCCTCTACTTTCCAGTCTCCCTTCTTCACCTAGTTGCTCCCCCTTGGGTTGAACTTAGTTCACACCCTTCTTTCTTTATTCATCTGGTACCACCAGTGCTCTTATACACCACCCAGACTTTAGTTTCTTACAACTGGAGCCCACCGCGAGGGGGTCTTCTAGGCCAAGAAGGTCTGCCCAGTTAGCTGCTCGTTGATCATTAGACGACGTTCTTGATTCCTTTGAATGTTTAAATATCTCCCCCGACCCAGAGCTTCATTTACCGGTCACCCCGGAAAGAGCCCAGCACCGAGTTCCTCGTGTTCCACCTTCCCCTCTTGCTAGTTCCCCCTTCATCCCAGGAGCTTTTGCTCATTCTACCCCCTTATGTTTTACTCAAATGGCCTCAGACCCTTCCACTCCATTATCGTCCCTTTCGTCTCTTACACCTACCCCTCCTTCTTCTCCCAAGTCCGCCCCTGAGGCTTCTTCGTCTCCGACTTTACCTTATTTTGACGCCACAGCTGCTTTGGTTAATCCTCGGCTATCAAACCCTATCTCGTCACCAGTGACTAACCCCCTTGTAACTAACCAGCCGCCTAGCCCTTTAGCTAACCCTCTCATAAATCTGACCCGATCACCTTCGCCTCCAATGTCTTCTACCGGCACCTTTCACATGCCCTTACGAGGCTCGCCTAACACCCCCAAATTTGATGGGAAGACTCCGTCCCTGCTGCCTTGGTATCTGGATGACATTGACTTAATTGCCGACCAGGCCGGTCTCGATGCCGGTAAAAGAATCAAAGCCACCATCCAGTATGCCGACCTCAATGAGGCGGAACTCTGGGAAACCTTACCAGAGGCCAATGACTTGACACCAGACTGGGATAAATTCATCACAGCTGTCAAATTACAGTACCCCGGTTGTGACAGCACCAACCAGTACCACCGGTCCGACCTGCAGTACCTCATCGAGGACTACTGGCTAAAGGAGATGTGATCTCAGGATGACCTTGGAGAGTATATGAGGAAGTTCAACTGGGTCTCTAACTCCCTACTCACTAACAAGAAACTCACCAAGACTGAGTGAGATATGTTTTTTTTATCTGGTTTCCCGGCTGACCTCAAACAGTGGATCTGTCATCAGCTCGAGATTGTTTAGCCAGACCTCCACCCAGAAGATCCTTATCCGATGGGGGAGGTATCTAAAGCTGCCCAATTCTTGCTTAGCAGCTCAGCGCTTCGAGCTACTTGCACAACGGTAACCTTGGTCCCTCGTAACCAGCCACCAGCGCAGCCCCAGTCCTCTCAACCAGTGGCACTGGTCCCTTCTTACGTGCCACTGCCGGCAATAAAGGTTGAGTCTAACTTTAGTGAGCGCAGCCAGCTTTGCCACTTCTGCAGTGAGCACGGCCACTACACTCGAATGTGCCTGGTATGTGTGGAGTACCTCCAGACCAGCAAGGTAGTCTGTGGCGCTGACAACTGGTTGTACTTACCAGATGGCGCACCCATCCCATGAGGCCGGTGTCTGAAAGATGCCGTTGACCGAGTGAGGGCAGAACGGGAAGCACAAGCCCCACTGCCTCACGTTACTGCCACGATTCTAACCACTCCATATCCAGAGATGCTGGTCGTGCTTGACATCGACTTGTCGGCTTACCTGGCAATGGAATCCGAACCAGAGGACGAACCAGCCCCAGTTGACACTGATGAGGAGTTTCAGCCATACCTGGCACAGGCTTGGGCCAGCTTCCAGGCCGACAAAAGTGCCTGGGACAAGGGCAAACGTGTCACCATTGACGGCATTTATGTACCACCCCACCGATGACCTGATAACCAGGTTGCTACCGTGTCTGAAGAGCTTCTGTCCCCAGAGCTCCAGGATGGCTGCCAATCCCCATCTCTGCCACCTGTTTGGGCTCCTGAGCCTTCCTCTTCGCATCTCCTGCCCTGTGCTACCATACCGGCCGTGCCCAGTACTTTGAAACTGGCCGTGTCTGGTACCCAGTGACCGGCCGTGCCTGGTAACCTCCGACCAGCCATGTCCAGTAACCTTCCTCCCCACCCGTTCAACACTGATGCCCCTCCTTTTCCTCTCAATCTGCAGTATAAGTACTCGTTCCCTCGAGTGGGTCCTTTTGACCATGATACCAGTACCAGTAAAAGAGCTCTTTGCGGTCATACCAGAGTTTCGGAAGCAATTACAGGACCTGACAACAGTTAAGCAAGTATCTCCCGCTGCCACTGCTAACATTGTTCACGTGAACGAACTCACCAGCCAAGACCCAGATGCAGTTGACCAGGAGTATGGCGACCGGGTACTCTGCAGCAACGACAGTTGAATCGTGGCTCACCACAGCTTGCTGCTCCAGGCCCTCAAGGTTCGAATCGCCGGTTCCAGGTTCCCTATTCAGGGTGTCTTGGATTCCAGTTCAGAGATTATCGCGATGCCCAAGCGTATTTGGGAAGATCTTGGCCTGCTAATCCGGTCTGACCACATCATGTGTATGTCATTGGCAAACACTAATGTCGATGCAACGATCAGCATCCTCGAGAACATGACCCTAGACTACGGGGGTGGTCAGGTTCAGGTCCAGGTCCAAATTCTGGCCCGGGCCAACTTCAACCTTCTCCTTGGTTGTCCATTCCACTGCCTGCTGAGTGCTAACACAGAGGACTTCCTAGACGGGTCTTAGACGATCATGCTGAAGGACCCGAACACTGGCAAGCAGTTTGCGCTGCCAACCCGGTTGTGGACAGAGGGTTACCCAAAGTGCCAGGAGCGTAAGAAATGCACTAACCATCACTCTGTCATTGAGATGGATTTTTAGACATTGATGAACTGGTCCTTCACCAGGGAGAGTCCCCTCTTTGTTTCCATTCATGTCCCCCATTTCCTTTTACTATATCCCCACCACTGGTCTATCACTGGTTACCCCCTCTTTCGACTGGCCTGGTCCCACCTTCACCAGCTTATTCATTTTTATCCTCTATGCAGTCATCTTTTACTTGGGACACTATTCACACCATTTCATCCATTTATTCTTATGATACCCATTCTCACGTGTTGGCTTACAAGCTGGTCACTAAGAAGGTCTGGCTGGTGCCTGCGCTGACTGGTCCCAAATTTCATATCACCCGTTCCTTACCGGACGATCCTCTCGCCAGCCTTCAACCACTCCCTACTCGACCACTGGACTTTACACTCGGTATCTGTTTCACTCAGGAACATGCTGATGCCCTTGATCTAGATCCAGCCAACTGGCTCACCATCGAAGAGGTGAAACTCGTCTGCTGGCTTGTCCACGAGCACAAGATGGCATTTGCTTGGGTACTGACCGAGCGGGGCTGGCTCAATGAGCAGTACTTCCCACTGGTCAAAATCCCAATGATCCCCCACACGCTGTGGGTGATGAGAAACATCCCAGTTCCCCCTGCTATGTGGGACAGAGCCATTCAGATCATCAAAGACCGGATCACCTCTGGTGTCTATGAGCCGTCTACTGCCTCTTACCAGTCCCAGTGGTTCTGCATTCTCAAGCAGGACGGGAAGTCTCTCTGGCTCGTACACGACCTCCAACTGCTCAATGGCATCACTATCCACGACTCTTCCACCCCGCCTTTCGTTGACCACTTTGCTGAATCCTTTGCCAGTTACACCATCTATGGCATGATGGACCTCTTCACCAGTTACGACCAGCGACTTCTTCACCCAGACTCCCAGGACCTCACTACATTTAATAGCCCAATGGGACCACACCAGTTGACAACAGTGCCTATGGGGTATACAAACGCGGTTCAGATCTACCAAGCTGACATGTCCTTCATCTTGCAGGATGAGATCCCTCATTATACTTACCTGTTCATCAACAACCTACCGGTAAAATCGGTTACCACCCAGTACTGGCAACTGGACGGTATGTATGAGACAATACTGGAGAACCCAGGAATCCGCCGGTTCATCTGGGAGCACCTGCTTGTCGTCCACTGCATCCTTCAGCAGCTGCAAAACGTCAGTGCCACCGTCTCAGCCAAGAAGTTTGTGCTGGTGGCTCTGGATGCAACCATCGTCAGTCACAAGTGCACTGCCGACAGTCGGGTGCCTCATGAGGCAAAGGTACAGAAGATCTGGGACTGGCTGGTCTGCGAAAATGTCACCCACGTCCGGGGCATTCTAGGCGTTTGCAGCATTCTCCACATCTTACACATCAGTCATAGCAGTCAGCTTTATTCTATCACAAGTGGGTGACAATGGTAAATGGTACCCCAACTGGTTCAGTTCTATCAGCCTCACTGAGGTTGAGAGCCGGTACTCTCAGGTGAAACTGGAGCTCTACAGTCTTTTCTGGGCCCTTTGGGCTGTTCATATTTTCATCTTCAGTGTTGCTAACTTTACTGTTGAGATGGACGCTAAGTATGTGAAGGGTATGATTAACAACCCGGATCTCCAGCCAAACACAACCATCAACCGGTGGATCGCCAGTATCCTGCTGTTTAGCTTCTGGCTGGTTCATGTACCAGCCACCTGGAATACTGGTGCTGACGGTCTCTCACGCTGGCCCTCATCTGAGAACGACCCTCCCGATGAGGATGACATTGATGATTGGCTCAACGACGTGTGCTCCTTCTCCATCACTTTACTGAATGACTGTTTCCCCTATCCCCTGACAGCAGCTGACCACCCATGACCACTGGTTCACTACTGGCCCCTTTACCATTACCGGTCAGTACTCACCAGTGCTGGTCCGGTCCCTTCTACCAACAACCTGGTCATTCCCTGGTCCTCTAAGGCTCTCACCAAAGAGGCTCAGCTTGACGCCATCTGCTTGTTCCTCGACACCCGCCTTCAACCTACTGACCTCTCTGATGCCGACTTTCAATCTTTCATCAACACCACCACTCACTTTTTCCTACTTGCCAGCTCCCTCTATCGCCAGGAACCTCATGGCCAGCACCAGCTTGTGCTGCCAGTTGAGCGCTGGTTCAGACTGATCAGAGAGGCTCACGATGACCTCAGGCACAAGGGTGTCTTCTCGGTCCATTCCCAGTTGCTGCTCCAGTTCTGGTGGCCTCTACTTGTCAATGACATCAAATGGTTTGTGCGCACTTGCCACAAGTGCCAAATCCGACAGACTGGCCGTTTCCACATACTGCCCATGGTACTGGTCATGGGCAGCCTATTCCACAAGGTTCACATTGACACGATGGTTATGCCCTGGTCCGGTGGCTACCAGTACATAGTACAGGCCTGGTGCACCCTAACCGCATACCCGGAATGGTGGATGCTGCGTTCTGAAAATGTGCCTGCCATTGCCACCTTCATCTTTGAAGATATTCTCTGCCATTGGGGTGTCATATCCAAACTCATTACTGACAACGGTACCCCCTTCATCCAAGCCCTTGATCTACTTGCTGACCAGTATGGTATCCAGCACATTCGGATCTCTTCATACAACTCCCAGGCAAACGGCGTCATTACAATGTCTGGGAGGCCATCGTCAAAAGTACCCAGGGAGGGGAGCTCTGCTGGTCTTTGACTGCTCACTCTGTTTTCTGGGCCGAGTGTGTCACAATCCTCAAGTTGACCAGCCTCTTGCTGTACTTCGTGGTACATGGGGTAGAACCCCTGTTTCCTTTTGATCTCACCGAAGCGACATTCCTTGTACTGGCACCAGCTGATGACGAAGTTTCCAGAACAGCCCTGATTGCTTGGTGAGCGTCACAACTCCAAAAGCATCAGGAAGACATCGCGGCCATGCACCAATGTGTGCTAGCCACCCAGTTTGCGCCCTTGAAGCAATTCGAGGCACACTTCAGGAACCAGATCTGGTCAACCGACTTCACAACTGGCGATCTCGTACTTGTCCGGAACTCCTGGATTGAGAAAGAGTTGAACTGGAAGACGAAACCCCGGTATATCAGTCCAATGGTTGTCCTCTGACAGATGACCAGTGGGTCGTATCTACTGGCAGAACTTGACAGCTCCATCTCGAAGTTGCGGTACATGGCGTTCTGCCTGCTCCCATACTACCCAAGGAGTGTGATCGACATCCCAGTCACAGACCTCACTGGTCTCGGCGACTGGGACCTTGATTCATATGATGCTGAAGACGATTTCATTGAGGAAGATGAGCAGGTCACATCTAACGACTGACCAGTCTCCACTGATACCCATTTCCCCTGACTCGTTTCATGTACTTGTTCCACCCCGGCACATGACCGGTGTCTCTGTTTCACCCTGGGATTCAACCAGTGACCTCATTTCCATCCCGGTCTTCGTCCGGTGTCTTGATCATACACAAAACCGTCACTAAAAACATCACAGACAATCTTACGATATATCTCCGCACTTAGTATTCAAGTCCCCCGCATTCTGTCTCACCAGTTCATACAACAGAAAAACAAAAAGCACAAAAATATGTTTATCTTTCTCTTATCTCATCTCAATCATACTGTCAATACTACTAATTCTGCTCTTTGTACACGCATTGAGACCGTGCCCTTTTGTCCCTGACTCATTTTCTTCAAATCTGGTGACCAGTTCCTTCGACCAGCGCTGGTCTTTGTGTCCCAGTTACACTGGTACTACCGGTCGATGTATATCCGGCAGGTGTAGACAAAGACAGACGACCGATGAAGACAAGTCAAGCAGTACCTCGCAACCCAGTGTCATTTTCGTTCTTGTTTCATTTCATTTCTCACTCGTTCTTGTTCCATTTTCGTACTCAGGATCACCAGGACCAGACTGGACACACACAACCAGTGCAATGGTACATTGGACATTGTTTGCAACTACACTATGGCAGTACATTGTTCGGGCGGCTACACTACTCAGGAGACATTGTCCAAAAGCTATACTACACGGTGAAAATTGTTCAGGAGAGACCGGCCAGTACCTACTTTGGGAGTGCCTGCTTCATCTGGTTTATGGTCTCCCGGAGTTCCTCGTATTGGGCCTCCATCACCATCAGACCGGCCAGAGCTGTCTTGAGCTCTGCATGCTGGTGAGTCACTCCGGCATCCAGATCATAGCGGTTCCTCTTCATCAACTCCATCGGCACGGCATGACTGGGCTTGTGAACACTGAGACCAGGTCCCTTTGGGGTCATGTCTTCCTCTTCTTCCTTGATCTCATCCTCTTCCTCGTTGATGTTGGAGTCTACTTTGATGACTTCGACTGGAGTGGTGACCTTGTGGCGAGGGCAGGTGAATTTCGCTAGTGAACCGGTCAGTGACAGTCACAACTGGTAGAACCGGTCCACTTACCAGGCGCCTTCCCCTTCTCCATTCTCAACAACCCCAATGATTTCTTTGCAAGGGTGGCCTGGCCGATGGACTTCTCACACTTCTCCTTGACGGCCTTGCACCAGTCACAGGCCTGGTTGAAAATCCCCTCACAGGCCACCTTGTGTCACACACACCAGGCACATTTGATGGCATGGACCATGAGCAACTTGCCGGTCCTCGACTTCTTTGTCTTGACTGGCGACTCGACCTCCTCTTCCTCGGTGACAGTGCACAACCTCTATTAACTGGTTAGCATCGAACCCCTTGACCGGTACTACCGGTACTCACCTTAGCCAGCCAGTCCCCTGTTCCCTCATTACCCTTGGACACAGAAATGTTGAGGAGGTCCCCAACTGCCTCAGACGATGTCATCAGGGGCCCCATGCTTTCCTTACCAGTGACGACCTCACTCTCCATGTCCTCCATTCACGTATCTTCATCGATGACCGGTTCACTTGCCATTTCATTGACCTCCTTGGCGGCCTTGACTGCGTCCTCCCAGGCTTGCTTCAGTTCCTCTGCGAGCCGGCACTCGTCCATCTCAGCACGTCACTGGTTCTTGACAGGGGCGATCTCCTGCATCTTTGCCCTGAGGCTGGGCTCGATGTAGGGCTTGGTGCCAACTTGACACACCTCCTGAAGCGCAGTGGTGAGTGCGGCCTAGAAAATAGTCAGTTTGGGTATGTCAGTGACAATGTTGTCATGCACCAAGGAATCCTCCCACTCCTTCACCCACATCTCTTGCTCCTCATGCAACTCCTCCCAGTCGTCGGGAACACAGGCCCCAACCGCAGCCACCTTCTTGCACGCCTCCTTGAGCTTTGCAGCAGCCTGAGCAGTGGGGCTGTCAACTGGAGTAGCCAGGTGGACAGTGGAGAGAATCTTGTCGAGGTCTGACATGGTGGATGGGAAGAGGAAGAGTGGTAGTAGTGGTTAGTGGTTAAGGGTGAGTCGCGTGCCACCAACGCATTATGTGGACCACCGAAAATTCAAACTCCGCCGCATTACCTAATCAACTGAGGACAGTCGATGTCTAAGTCCCCCATGGATGTAGGGGAACGACTTCCCCTACATTTGCAAACCCCCTTTTCCCTACTTTACAGCTAGCTCCCATACCATCGCTCAAGACCTCCTTCGTGTCCAGTCCATCCATGGTCGATCCAGGTATGTCTTTGAGCGACCAGTCAGCCGGTCCCCAACTGGTCTGGCTGGTTCCTTGTTTCCTACTACTGGTACTACTGGTTCCTCTATTGTTGATCACCGGTCTGTGGTTCTTAACTTAGGAAACTTTTCATCTCTCTCTTGTTATTGTTTCCTTACTCATCCCCCCTCATCTCTCGTCTTCAATCCTTCCTGATCTCTCGTATACTTATGACCTGTTTAGTATTCAGTTCTGTCAATCTCATCACAGACCCTATCTCGTACTCCTCATAATCTCATCTCCCAACCCTCCTTACCCTACCTACTGCGCACTCCTTCGGAACCTTCTTAGTTTTATTTCGTTGTATGATCTTTTATTTCTCCTCTCGTCTGATAGTCTTGGGCATACACGGACTATAAAATATGTGTACCTTAATCCCTAATACATCTTTCCACACCTCTGTCCTACTGACTGAGTCTCATGTGACTCCTTCTGTCCTCACCGCTACTTCCGTTTCTCCATCATGTCTCTTCATCATCTGCGTCTCGACTGGCCTACTACCAGTCTACTCTCGTCCTACCAGTCCACTACCAGTCCACTACCAGTCACCTACCGGCCCATTATCGTTGATTGGTCCCCGCTGGTCAGGTTCATTTCCAACCAGTCTTCCACCGGTCCATTCATTTCTCTCATCACATTCCCTCTTCCTTTACTTTCTGGTCTCCCTTCTTCACCTAGTCACTCCCCCTTGGGTCGAACTTAGTTCGCACCCTTCTTTCTTTATTCGTCCAGTACCACCGGTACTTTTACACACCACCTGGACTTTTGTTTCTTACACTGGTTGATGTTTCTTTTCATTTTTGCACTGATAGAGTTGTTTCATTCGCATAGTCACCAGTGAGACCAACCAGATTGGACAGGACTCAAGCAGGATTTCGACCAGACTGGACTACACAGCCACAACTGATTTTCCCATGACCGGACCTACCACTTTTCACTGCATTGGACCAGGCCCATGGACCATGATCACAGTATCAGTCCACCACTACCATCATGCCTCTCCCCAGACCACTTTATCACAACCAGTCATCACTCCTTTCATACTGGTCCATCCATACCACCACCAAGAACCACTATTTTCATCACCAGGACCACTATACTGCACTGGCATCACCCATTTCACTCTGGTTGTTGAGAAATCTGGTATTTCCTTATTACATAATCTTTTATCCTGATACCAGAATTCTAGACTCGATGACATAATATGATGTCATCATGAGTTATTTTCACTATTCATCATCTATGATTGTTCATTGATATGACATCATAGATAAGAGCATATAACACTATTGGTTGATTACTAATAGCTAGATCACACGATCATTCTATGGTGTTCTACACCATTCTTGCGCCATAATATACATAGTTATAGGCATATACAGGTACAAACAATACCTGTAGTATATAAACCGGGCCTCTCATCCTAGAATAATAATGAGCTTCTTGACTTTGTTCCATCATCATCTGCACTCAGCCCCTACACTCTATCCTCAACCCCACCCATACCACCCTATAAGGTTTAATCCTTGTGATACTCCCCTCCTAGTGAGTCTCCCACTAAAGGTTTACCCCTTTCTGCACACCATCGAGAGAACATGGTACTCTCGATACTGGTTGTACCCACTGTCCATATCCAGTCACCACCAGCTCCATCCTATCCATCATTCATATCATATCCCTCCTTTTCCGGAGCACCAGTAGATCGCTTGCACAGCCACCAGACACCCAACCAGCCAGGACTGACTGAGGACAGTCAGTATTCAAGTCCCCTGTGGATGTGAGACATCACCCCTCCCTGGAGTGATATCCCAGGTTTTTCCCACTTTCCAGAGTCATCCCTTGAGACCTGGGTCATTGTTTACAGCAACCAGTACTTTGACCGGCTGGTTTCCCATGGTCCGGACCCCCTCAACAATCCCCTCCTGTCCTCTGTCCATCCGGGAAGTCACTGGTTAGTCATCTAATTTACATTCCCATCATTCTCTTTTGTTTTCGTAGACTTTACTTTTGTTTTGTACTTACTGGTCATTCTTTCATCGACCAGGACTGGTCTACTGGTCCAGTTGGATTGTTTCCATGGTCCTGGGTGTGCCCAGACTATAAAAGAGTGTATTTACACTTGTTTTTATCATCAAATCCCACCTTCTTGCATTTACCATCACCATCTCTGGTCAGCAGACCAGTTTCCTGTTGTTTCTGTTGTCATCCACCGGTTTCCCACGCTCTGACTGGTCCAAACTGGTCCTATTTGTCTTCCCGGACCTATCTCCAAGCCTGCTCATTGAAAGTAGGAGCTTCAGAGTGGTCACAAATCCATCCTTCTGTGAAGAGCTAGTGAGTAACCTAGAGCTCTTCCTGGTGTCTACTCACTGCTCCCTAGGGACGAACCTATCATTCCCTTCTTACCCAATTACTGACCCACACAGGTCATTTACAATTCTTACAACGGTCAGCAAAACTCAAGAAGGTCATCAAAAGGGTGGGTATATGCGCCTATATCTAATGTAGCAATGGCTAACCACAAAATTTCAGATAAACAATGCCATCAACAAAGCCAGAAGCAATGATATAACAGGACTACATGACAAGATTATCGGATATACAACACCAAATCCACATCTCTCCACACTTTTCCCTCCAATTCCCCCAGGTTGCTCTTGGACTCAACTTGGACTCAACCATCCATTGCTTGCTTGCTATCTTTGCCCTGTGGAGTTCATGAACATGTTCGAAACAGATGCTGAAGAGTAAGTCAATATTCTCCCATGCCCTGAAATACTAATCAGTTCTTTAGTGCACAGAAAAAACTCGAGAACAGCAAGGTCAAGATGAGGGCAAATGACCTCCCTGCATTGCTATGGGAGGACTTTGGTTGCAGTTTTGACCAAAGTAACATGTGGGAAGGTTTCTTTCAAGGGTTTTACATAGAGTGGGTAAGTGCTAAGGTTGTCATCGACCATGACTGAACCATTGTTATGATAGGTCATATGGCACATTTTTATGGGTCCCTCAACTGGTTATGTTGATGATGCATGTGGTTCAAAACCCAGCAATTCAGTGCTGCACCATATGGACCAGGTTGGGGGAGCACATCTTGCCTATGCAGCTGTTCAGGTCTGTGATTTCCTTGCTCCACTGTGCAATATTTCTGCTGACCACCAGTAACTAGGCTCTCTTTGGGATCAGCTCAAAGACACAATGGTCCAAGAATGATGGCACATTTGATTATTGCAAATACTATTATATCCTGAGGGACATGGTCAACAACTGCATTGATCTCGTGTGGAAAGAAGAGGTCTTGAAGCATTATAACTGTTACGATACACATCCTGTCGATCTCTTCTCCGTTGTTCATCTAGTAACAAACAGTAGACATAGAGGATTATTAGGAGAGCTTGGTAGAGAGGATCCAGTCTGACAGCGGTCTCGCTAAAAGAACCTATCTTTACAGCGGAGGAGATGAGAATGCAGGTAGATTGTGTAGATCAAACTAAGATACAAGGTGCTATTCTGAGGTATTTATATGTAAGTATGTGGTGATGGGGAAACATAGCCATAACAAGAGATATGGGAGAGGATTAGTGTCCACAGGAAAGCCAAGACAATGACGTGAGACTACTTCTCACGTCCCTGGGAATCCATGTTAGATAAGTGGGAACACTTAAATAGAGTCTGTATGGCGGTGTACAGGATAAAGTAAGTGCGAGTAAAGGTTGTGGCGAGGGCCGCTGCAAAACATAGAGTACAGAAGAGAGAAACAGTCAAACCAACCATGGAGTTATTCTAGGATCTCCTTGTCCATAGTGAAGTGGTCTTCTATGGCATCCCAAGGGAAGTCCCCTCCCAGTAACACTTCATCGTCGACATAGGCGACAACCCCCTGGTAGAAGCCATTGATCACAGCCTCTTGGAGTGCGAAGTGGAGGTCCTCTTTATGGCACACCATGTCAGCCCAGACTGTAACATTACCCTCTGCTATGGGCTGAGGTACCACCTCAACCTCTATCTGGACCATCTGGGTCACCCTCGTTCCAGAGTTCGTCGTAGTCATCCCATTCCAGCTCATCTGGAGGAAGGGAACCTGGGCAACATCATTCGGGATGACCCCATTCTCCACAGTGTGGGCAAGAGCATGGTTGGACTGGGCACATATACTGAGGATGTCCTGGGGAGACAATTCTGCATCCTGGACAAGTGTATTGAGGGCAGTCCGGGCGCCAGTGACCAGGGGCTCCACACTCATGGCAGTCATCTCCTGGAGCTGGGTTACAAGCTCATTCATGGTAGGTGACGAGTTCTGGGGTGGGGGCTGCCAGGTTGGCAACGGTGGTGCGGGCAGCAATGCAGGCTGCGTTGGCGATGGCATAGAGGGCAGTGCGGGGGATATGGTGACTGTGATAGGCCATTCCCTGGTGGGCTCGGGTGGGGTCCCAGCCAGTGTCTGCCGAGGTGGAGGAGATCGTGGAGGGGGTAGGAGAGTCCAGGCGCAGGACAGAGGAGTCGTTGGAGAGGATGGAGGGTGAAGAGAGGGAACTGGGCTTGTTGTCCACGATCGTGGGTCCACTGGCCAACGAGGAGACGGTTGCTCAAGCATCAGAGGAGGGAGGGATAAAGTTGACTGTTCGAGTAGAGCACGAGAGGGTGGAGGAGGGGGAGGAAACAAGGGTGGAGGAAGAGTTCCCCGGCTGGGATGACTTAGCTAGGCATCCTCTACCAAGTCTCTTACCCCTCTTGCCAAGCCCCTCAGTTCTGAGGGAGAAGGTGAGTCCCTTAGACACGTCCACTGCAGGATGAATCAGGCCCACATATTCTCAGACTCTGACCAAGTAGCCCCAGAATTCACTTGTGGGGAGGTGGATGAACATGCAACACACCAGGGCACGTCGCACTTGGAACGAAAGGGCAGCGACCAGGGACAAGTACCCACTCTCCAACATTCCGTCGTAGTACCTTGGGATTGCCGATGATACGGCAAAGAGTGCTGCCACCGTTGAAGACGTCTCAGGCTGTCCTCTCTGCCATGAGAGGGCAATGAGGGAGCGTTTGAGGGTGTGGATGGCCAGGATGTGGTCTGCAAGGGGTCCGAAGGTCTGGTAGTCAGGGAGGGCCTGAAGCTCAAGGAGTGCTGGGGGGCATTCGAGGAGGATGGAGCAGAGTTCTCTTCTTTGTCGGGTGGTAAGGAAGTCAATGAAGAGGGGGAAGTCCTCAGGGATCTTGCAATCATTGGGATAGGTGACTGTGAGAGAGGGCAAGGGGAATAATTCGATGGGGGAGGCCAGGACATGGTTGGGGAAATGGGAGAGGGGTTGCATTTTCTTGGGAGACGGGTTGTTGGGAGTCCCTTTTAACTATTCTCTTCTTCCATTTCCTCATGGTCGGTGGTTACCCACTGCTGTCGCCAGTTTTGGTCAAGCGTTTCCTGAGTGGGCAGTGGGGGAATCTGTGGCGCAGGGGGTGGTGGTGGCGTGGGTTCCCTGGGAACTGGGGCAACAATTGCGGGGGTTGCCAGGGGTGGTGGAGACGGGGGCCTAGTAGGCGGTGCTGTTGAGGCTACTGTCCAAGCTCCTGCCAGTCCGGGGATTCTTGTCGGGGCAAGAGAGAGGGAGACATTTCCCCAGGGGGTGGTAAGGGAAATACCAATCCCGTACTGGCTGTAACTCCAGTAGAAGACTGCAAGGAAAGAGATGAAAACGTAGGAGAGAGTTAAGGCGTATAAGTCAGTGACTGAGAGCATGGTGATGGAGGTTGGAGAGTTAGTTTCGTCGGAGGAAGTCCTTTGGAAAGCATGCTTGGTAATCTTTTAATGTCTGTTTGGCATAGGAAAGATTTGTTGCCAGTTCCCAGGTATCCTCGCTATCAGCATAGCCCTTCCAACTGATAAGATATTCCCAATTTCTTCCCTTGCGACGGTGGCATTTGATGGTTTCGATTTCATACTCGGCATCACCTTCTACCATTTGTGGGGGTGGCTGAGCAAAGGTGGGTCCAAATTCGGCAGTGGTGGTTGCGGTGGTTAGTTTAAAGGTGTGGAAAACATTGTGTATCTTCCAGGTTTTGGGAAGTGCGAGTCGGTAATTAAGTCAACTTAGTACCTGAGTTGGTCCAGTTTGGTTGCCAGTTTTGGATAGTCTTTGGACTGGACTTTCAATCACTAGTTACAGATAAGCCTACCTCCCTTGTAATCCCACTTGGTGCTGTCTCACATGACTTCTCCCTTCTCCACCCATATGATTATGAACTCCCTATATTCACCTTCCCCTGGTCTGCCCCCCTCCAATCACCTGTGCAACTGCAGCCTTCTCTGCAATTGCACCCACACCCTGTTCAACAGTGGCCTCCTTACTACAATTATACCCACACCATGTGTAATTAAAATTAATAAAGATTTTCTATATAACTGTGGCCTTCCATGCAATTGCACCACTGTTCACTGCCCAAGGGCTCAACATCATTGACAGAGGAGACACACCCCTGTGGGAAAATCCTCCCATAGCACCAAGGCCCCCCCTATATTAAAACTTGAGATACCATCAGCAGCAATCTCATTCAAGATACCCTGCACTGCATGGTGAATATCAGATAGAAAGACATACTGTAGTGGGGTTATGCCCACTCTGGATAGAGTCCATATGGCAGTGTACAGATAAGGTTGGATCTAGTCAAGAAGGGGAAAGAAAGGCAATGTAAAGAAAAACTGATACCCAGCTACTCTGTGGTTGGGTTTCCCACGTCTGAATCTCCCATCAGATAGACTAGGAACATGTCCTGCTCCAATGTGCTAAGGAGCCCTGCCCCTACCAATGCTTCAGTAGCTTGATCAATAGTGCAGTTCAACTCATCATATTGGGTATAGATATCTTCCCAGCCTGTAACAGATATGGCATGCTAGCTCATAGTGTAACTGATATCACTCAGGGTAAGTGACATAAAAAAAGAGACTGGTACAGCATAACAAGTGAAGAGTATAGAACTAAAAGGAGATTTTTTCAGAGATCAGAAACATGATCAGAAACATGCAGGGCATGAGTAAACTTGACTGCTTTAGTGCTTCTTCTCTCAATGATTAGATTAAAGACTACAGACACAACACCTGTGAAGTAAATGATAGTATTGTTTACAAATTGATAGGCATGTATTTCAGGATATAATTTGAAGCCAATGGTAATGAGGCATGATATGAGAAGCAGCACCTGAGTCTACATTCCAATCAATATTAGCATTAAGCTGAAGGGCAGATAATGGATTGAAGGGATTGCTGGAATAAAAACTTGCATTTTCTGCATGTTCAATCATATCCTTGGTACTCTTTGAAGCACTATTAGTAGTGTTGGTATTGGTAGAGGTGGTGGTGGAGTAAGAGATCAGAGAGGTAGCAGCAGCATTAGATAAGGTATTGAAGGCATTTTTTGAGCTGATTTCCCTTCTTGGCTAGTTCCTTGTACTTCAAAGACTTGGAGTTCTTCTTAACATATTGAAGAGTGAAGCACTTGCAAGAACAGTGGTCAGTCCTCATAGAATAAGCAAGACAAAGTAAAGCTATGAGTACAAGGGGCAGAAGTGGTAAATAGAACAGAGCCAGACAAGGGGACAGGGTCAGATCTATCAGAGTGAGGATAGTGATTGATTTCCTCAGTCTGAAAAATAGCCTTATCTTTATCCTTGATAAGATTGGTCAAAAGAGCAAGGGTAGGGGTGAAATGATAGAACTCTAGACCAAGAGAGCAAATCATAGTAATGCAAGCCAATTCTTCATCAAGTTTCTTGAGATCAAAGGCAGAATCACAAACCTGCTGTATCCTGGCCATGCTTTACTTGACTCAAGCAGTGAGAGTACTGAGAGATTCTTCAGAACACTTCCTGATGCTAAAGAACCCATCATAGGTAATGAAATGAGTTCCTGCATTCTGCTGAATATGGAGTATTTTTTGACAATGGAGTTCAAGCAGCCACAGAAGCATTCTGATACCTCTCAATATGAATTTGCTGATTGGGAGTGATGTTTAGAAGTAGTTCCTTGTTCTGTTTGATATTCCAAGCATCCTAGATATCTTCTGAAGTATCAGGACAGAAATATTACCATCAATGAGCCTTTAGAGGTTTTTAAATCATGTATTACTTTGACTGGCTATAGTCATGATTTAGAGGTGGCATCAGGCATAAACAAGGCCAATATGTTCATTGTTGGAAATATGCCTAAAGTGTTCACAGAAGCACATTATTGCTCTTTGCCAAGGTAGTGATACTTACCAATAGCTTCTACAAGTAGTCTTTCAAAATGATTAAGCTAACAGAACTTTACTGCAACTTTCAGAAGAATTATAGCAGGACTGCTATGCAGTGGTTACAAATAAGATAACATATCTACATCAATGAAAAGCTAAGTTATTGGAAGAAAAATCCAAATCTGGCATGGAGTATGCTGGAGCACTTTTTGAATTACTATCTTCTTGTGGCAGCCTGCAAAGGTCTAGATGTTATCTTATCAACCAGTTGTGGAGATTCAAGCTACATCTTTAAGTTGGATCTTCATAGATGGTACAAGCAATGGAAGGAAAGATCTGCTGACCTTGAATTTGACATGAATGGCCATATGCTATATATTGGCACATACAGTCAAGAAGAAGTGTAGCTTGCCATGGTTCTTCACACCTTTACATGAGATGGTACTTTGGATGATGCTAGACATCCAACTCTTTTTCAGCCATCAAGACCAACTTTCTGTCTTAGCAAGAAACACTTTGTATCCTTCCTTGTGTATAAGCTTAAATCATAATCATTCCATGACATCTACTGTCAAGAAGATTTTCCTGCAGATCTGATGCTGGATGGCATGCAAAACATGTCAAATTTACTTTAAGTTGATTTATTTACATATTTCTCCAAATAGCAGACATGCATGAAATAGCTTAAATGGTCTCTTATGGCCTATAGCATCCTTGATACCATTGAGGGCCTGAATGTGTTGGTAAGATACTTATTCATAAGATATAGACAATGAAAGTAAGTCTCACTTGTGTTAGCTTTGAGTGAAATTCCAAAGAGAACAAGACTGATATCCTCTGATGCTGCATTGAAGTTTATATACTACTATAGGTGTTCAATACATATGATACTTATCAAAGATACAAAAAATGGTGGGATAATAAATTGTGTACTGTACAGTATTATGTAATATCTGTCCCATTTCACTATGTCTAAAAATTCCATTATAGGAACATATTTTCCACAGGCTCAGGTGAAATTTTGTTCCATCACAGCCACAATATTTTCTGCAATTTCAATATCTTCAGTAACCCAGATTCCTCACATTCTGGCCATGTATCAGTAGCTGCAATATAAGTAAAGTTTCAAATCACATGAAATCTTGCAGCTACCCTTAAGTGCTTCAGATGCATGGTCAAAATGACTGGCACAGCAATGAGGCCTTCCAACATTTCACTTAATGAAGTATGTTATCAAAGATGGAGGCTTGAGTTCTAGAATGAATTGTCATCAATGAGAACCAACTATCAGAATAAGAAGTGAGCTTATAGGAGATCAGTTGTGAAAATTATAGAAATCCAGGGAAACACATAGGGGGCATGATTGCTAGCAAAAGAGTGAAATAGATAGTCATACACACATCAGTAATGCCCACATCAATTGTGTTATGCTAACCCTAGATAGGGGCTAGTGTAGTCTTGATAGGATCTAGGGTCAAGGATTCTAGATAATGGCCAGTGATAGAGTATAGCCAACCAAGGGTTCAAAGCAAGCATCCACTCTAAGTAGGATGATGACTTGTAGACTAAAGGAAGGCCTGCTAGGCCTTAGTATACACAGAGGGTTCTTGAATGGCTTAGAAATCAGGGATGTAAGATTCAAGAAGGTCTAAGCTAGTGTATATAATAGTTGTTGACATGGGTTTAAATATATAAGTCATAAAACAATGAGACAGAATAATGTCCTTCTTGCACAACTGTGATATCTCAGTCATGATGCATGGACATCAAGAATGAGATCTACTTTCCTCAGTCAGCACCCTTGTTTTGCCAGTACCAGAACTTTGCACTATTGAGCAGAATCTGGACCCCATGTCAGTTGACCTACCTTGAACTACACAGAGGATTGTGTTACACCTGTCTGAGAAGAGACTTCATGTAATGTGGCAACAAACTTGGAGTGTGATTTATAGCACCCAGAAATCAGATAGAGTGTTGTGAGTGATAATACCATGAAGCTATTGTTTCATGGAATTGTACTATTGAACTCTGTTTCAGACAGCCACTTCTGCTACCATCTTGGAGGATGAGAAGAGCCCTCTCATCAGAGGAAAAATTAAACCCATGTCTTCAAGATGCCTAGACATCAATTCTATTTCCTAGTTTGCAGAGGCATAACTCACTCGTTGGATGCTCTGACAGGTGTTGCTGACATCAAAATAATGCTACCAGAATTCTTGGCATTTGAATAGATGGCAACATCCTGGTCATCCAAGCCAACATGTACAAAGTTATCTGGTATGCCATTGACACAATGAAGGGGATGGTCACAAGAGAGACAGATGTTGAAGAAAACATCAAAACTTCTGTTTCCTGGGAGGATGATGCCAGCATCACCAATCCTGAGACCATCACTATGGTAGTGATTCTTCTATTCTTCTGCGTCTCTATGATTCACCACCTCACCTTTCTTTCTCTTGTCCTGCTTGCAGAAGGTATATCCACCAATACAACAAGTTCCAACAGCTGCCTGAAGGGAATGTGCCTGTACAATTTTATTGGTCCCTATTTCATCACCATGTGGTGCTACTGTGTGCCATATATAGGCATGACCAATCTGCCAAATCCCTTGGAATGCTAATGCTTCCTCCAGCTTCCCATAGTAAACAAGAGGGGGTAGACCAATGGTGGAAAATACATGTTTCAGTTTCCCATGTCTTAGAGTTCATTTTTATGCATTTCCATCCCATTCTTGGTTCTCAATCCCATCTCCTACAGGTCTGAGAATATACTTGGATATGGTATGATTAGTGCCATTGACAAGATACAGTAAGGTTCACTAGCAGGTAATAGAAGTTGTTGTGGTGTGATGAGTGAAAAATCATGGTAGGAATGAATAGATTCAATGACATATGTGCAAACTCTCAATGGACCTATTTGCACAGTTTTCCCCCTCACATCATGCATGAGTCACACCACCAGATGACTGGTATTGCTCCCACCACTCCAAAAATGATATCACAGCCCCTTCCTCCTGATATGCTACTATAACATCAAGGAGTGGCTATCATTCAGGGGACCTTAACAAAGGACATCAAGTGGTTCTTTCAGATCTTTGGAGGTACCTCCAAGTCCTGTATGTGATGCTCATCCATTCAGCCCTCAGCCCTCCACTAGGAATACCACATATATGTAAGGTGCTGACAAAAGATATTCTGGATGCTATACAATCCTTCCCACCATCTGGATCAACCCTCTGTGAGGGCAGTGCTTTCAAGCCATTCGGTAATCTGATCACAAAGATTTTTGAACAAATAGATGCTTGCCTTGAAGTTCCTCTCTCTTCTCATGGTAACACATCCTGCCTGGATGCATATATTGCACATCTTGGTGCCAAGAAGAAGCATTGGTTTGACATAGTGATTCCTTTTGAGTTTAACAAGGGAAACTGTCATTTCAATTACTCCAGCTGAACTGGCCTTGACAACCCCACTACACCAGAATGCACACAAGGTGATATGGAGTCTCCATAATATCATGCATGAAGATCAACTTTGCTGCTTCTCATTTGGAATTATGGTCAAGGATATGAGGATGAGGGTGTGGTGTAGTGTGCATTCCTCACAGTCTTGGAGTCCATTGACTGGACTGAAGTATGGTATTTAATCATGTTCTGTGGTGGCTTTAGTACTGATTGAGACCATCTAGCAAATTGATGATATGATATCTTTATTTCTCTTGATTGGGACCAAGATTGATGTGCAGCTCAGCTGGGTGACAAAGAGGACTCAAATAAATGTCAATACAAGTTCACAATTGATGACAAATGTTTCACCACAGTTGGCAATCCACTCACTACTTATGGCAGAGATGGAATGGTCAGACATGGCATCCAGGCATACAAAGTAGTTGATGAGCATGGGAATACAGTTGCCATAAAGGACTTGTGGTAGGATGTGGATTGTGAGACTGAGGGTATGATCCTGCAGAACATCTTTCAAGATGTTTGGGTCAAACTTGAAGAGGAAGAGCAGAGATGTATTTTGTCAGGATTTTGTGTTTAAAGGATGTTCAGATCTCTCAAATTAACAACACAACAATAGCTTTGAATGGAGCATATGGGAGATGGATCAAGATTGGACCCAATCCACCTTTTTGTAGAATGCCCCATACATCCAGCATGGGACATGTACCTGACTCTGGCACCATACCATCTAGCATGCAACATGCCTCTTCTCAAAGCAACAGCATCCTATGCAGGATACATGCTTGTATGGTCTTCAAGATTGTTGAGGAACCCCTGCATGATTTGCATCTCCTATCACATTGTTTTGAATATCTATCTGGCAGTGTGGTACAGTTTCAGTGCCATGAATGTGTTATGGGTTGAGGATCCAGATGGCTTTGTTGGCAAGATGATAGACATCAAATATGCAAAGAAAGTTGACTCTGACATCTCACACAAAGTTTGAACAGTGAGTTATTATTGAAGATCCTACATCTTATGCTCATGATTTGTAGGAAATGATGCACTTTATGGCCATTTAGGTGGAGGACGAAACATACCACTTTAAGTCACAAGCAAGGTTTGATATGTCTTCAAATATGTCAGATCCTGCATTTCACATGAATTACCTACACAACCTTGAGTCCAAATGGTGGGCTGCCATGTGGATTTTGTTGTATTACACCAACAAGAATTCACCAGTTGTGGACATCAAGGTACAGCTGGCAAGCTTTCTCAAGGTGTTCCATCCTGACATGGCCAATTGAGCACACTTTCTGTTCTTTATAGACACCAAAGCACTCAAGAAGGCTTATAAACATTAGTAATCTCCCTGGTGACTGTCCAGTACTGTACAATTTACTACAGTGACACAATTCCCACAGTTAGATGCCCTTCAGTACTACCATTGTACAGCATTGTGATATCACTGTACATCACCCAAGTATTCAGCTGGTCCTGGCTAGTCCTTGCTAGTACTTCAGGATTTGTACAGTGCTGTGCAGTATTGTCATGAAGCAAATTTGGTATGCAAAATTACCACACTGTTGACATGTGGAGAGGACTGTACATTGTGTATAGTCATCTTGGGTCACTGCAGAAACACTCTAGTTAGTAGTAGTTAAATCTGATGTGATGTAGCTTCTAACTAGACATCTGACTTAATGAGATGAAAATAAGACTAAACAAGACTAAAATCAGAGAGGCTCATTCCAGACATGAGTATCCTTTCTATAATGATGTCTGATTCTTTCACTTTCTCTAACCAGACATGAATCATGTCCAATATCAGCCTTTTTCAGAGACCTCATTCAAAGTAAGATTTTCCTTCTCTCCTTACCATAATCATACCCTTACTTCTTACTTTCAGCCCTCTGACTTTTTGACTGCTCATGAGTACAAGCTTACCTCTTTTTTTTTCCCTCTAAGTCCAATAACCATGAGCCTTAAACTCAAGCTTACCCCAGATACCAAAAAGCTTCAACTCAATTATAAAAAAAGTAGCCCAGAGGCCAAGGTCAATCTCTAACTCAACATGTCAAGTATAGTTTTTAATTTTACTCTCCAGCACCTTTGTGTCATGATCAATGGTCACAAGTGACCCCCTGTCAATTATAATGATAGTGAAACCAAGTCTGACTCAGAGATGACATTAGGGATCATCAAAGTGGTGAGTGCCTCCCTGCCATAGCATTTTCTTGTCTAATTTTCAATCCAGGTTTCCAACAACTGGAACCCTGCTAACAATAGCATGCCTGTTAACTCTTCCAAATCACTGCCTTCCCCTCTGCTGCCCACCACAATGCTTGTGTCTAAGCATTTGAAGACTCCTGACCTTCAGAGGATTGCAAAGAACAAGAAGCATGTAGACTCTGGTGCAACTACTGTCCTCAACTCACAGTTGTCTCCCCTTATTGAAGGATCTTTTGCACCAGCTACCCCCTTACTTGTAGCCATGGTCATGAAATCCAGAAAGGAGTCATTGGGACAATAGTTTCTTTCATACACCATATAGAACTTCATGAATACACAAGTTGTGACCTCATCACATGACATGACAGTCCTCTGATCCTTGATTAGATCCTCAACCCCATGGCCAGTTCTATGTCCTGCTCATGTGTAACCCACCACTGTGGTGGAAAGCTCATCCCCAAGCATGTTGCTGCTGCTCACAAACATGCTGACCTGCTTGCTAGGACAATGACCTCTCAATCTCAATCTCAGTGAGCTGCTTTGAAGGTTGTTTCAACTGCAAAGGTAGATACTGGCCCCGTTCAGCACACACTTCAAGAAAGCCCTCTGTTGTTACTGAAGTTCAACTTCTTAGATCCTCCACGCACATCCCACTCTCTAGTTGAACAGGAGATGTTGGATCACAGTTTACTCACTGGTGAGGATCTCAATATCATGATGTTTAATGATGCCCTACAAAACCTCAGCTTCAATTTCCATAGTCCCAAGGCTCTTCTTGCTGCAGTTGACCACTTCTCCATATACAAGACTGCTGCAGTGAGTTGTGCAAGGCTGCTAACATCCTATGAGGCTCACTCCCAGGTCCCCTGTGGTTCCACAACCCAGCAAATTCTTTGAGGTGATGAGAACTCTATTTATCAATTCACTGACCAATTTTCTGACTTGAACAATGTTGATCTTGGTTTATCCAATGGTGATCTTACTTATGAAGATGTAGACATTGACACACCAGGTGATGACAACAACCCTGCAGAGGAAGATAATCCTGATCCATTCTATTGTCCAGAAGATTTTGTATTCAAAAATGATGATATCACAAGCCAACCACCTCATATACTCGCAATATATGCAGGTACAGCATGGCTTCATCTTCAGTTTCATCTGCTGTGTGATGCCTGTCAAGCTCTTCTCTCAGTTTTTGTCCTCATCCTCCTGGCTATCTGTCCCTCCATCTCTACCCCCCTTGTCACCCTTTGGTTGACTAACTGTGCCCTTGGCCTTGAGATGACTATTCATGTCCTTCCTGTTTGTCCATTATGTCATGAGGTTTTCCCTCCTGTGAGCTCTCTCTATGGTCAAGATATCTGTATGCCCTGCAAGACTGATCTCTTCCTCCCCTCACAAACAAAGCATGGAAATACTTGTGCCAATAAGCTACTGGTGATTAGTTTTCCCTATCCACCCTTTGGAACAGATCAAATGCCTCTTGAAGATCCCTGATGTGGAATCCATTCTTGATGCTTGATGCACAAAGGAGTGCAAACCTGGTCAATTCATTGACATCTTCGATGGGGTGACCTGTTGAATGAAACTGAAAGCACCCAATGGGAAGCTATTCTTTTCTAATATTACTGATGAGTGGAATGGTCTTGGTAGTGAGCTTCATTTTGGTGTGAATCTTGGCATTGACTGGTAAGTTTCCCTGTATTCAGCCATGACTTGAACTTGCTTTAAATGACTTGAATATCAGGTTTTCATACATCCAGAGCAATATCACACCATTTCAGTCATCATGCCCAATCTTGTTTTCCCTCTGCAATCTTCTGTGAGAATACAGGTTCTCTCTTCCCTTGTTCTGAATTTGCTACTGATTTTGCTTGCAGGTATTGCACATCTAATCTTATGTGTATCGGCATCATGCCTCGGCTGAAAGAGCAAACTCCAGACCAGGTACAGGGATTTCTCTGGCCTATAGTTTCTGATCTTCTATGCCTCTGAAGATATGGTATCAATGTGCCAACAGAATCATGCCCAAAAGGTAAGTTTCTTGGTCCATTGCACTGTCTTCCCTGATGCCCAATTCTCCAGTTTATGTCGCCTTATCCATGTCACTCTTGTTGCTGTCATATGTGACAAACCTATGGCATGCAAGATGGGTGGTTTTGCCTCTCATTCACATACCAACTTTTGTATAGAATGCTGGATTTCAAATGCAGACAAGGATAAACTGGTTGCTTTTCAGAAAAATGGTGGGTCTTTCATGGCTTATCTGTTTACTTTATCAGATCTAGTCCCCATTAGCATTTGCACTGAGGACAAACAAATAGCATTGCTCATTTGATAACCAGTACCGTATGCTCACCAACCCCACAGCTTGCTAAAACTTTGTCAAAGATCATGCAACTCATTACTCACAACTAGCTCACCTCCCATACTTTGATCTTGTTCAACAGATTGTCATCAACCCAATGCACAATCTATTCCTTGATCTTGTCAAAACACATTTCTACAATATATAGGTGCAAAACAAAATCCTTTGCCCTAACCATGAGCATGCTAAGTTCCATGAGTTGCTAGCTGATGTACATATCTCCATTTGTCATGTTTTTGTCAATGTCCAAGTCTAATGTTGCAAGTGTACTGTCCCAGCAACATGTGGGAAATTACCTATGGATATCAGGGTTCCATCTGGTGGTTCATTAACTGTGGACCAATGGCTCCTTCTAGCAATGCTATATGGCCCTATTCTCGTGAGTTCTCTATTGCACTATGCATACTTCTCCATCTCCCTTTGCATCTTAGGTTCCTGAGTTATGGAACAAGTATCTCCCCGGAGACAGCAATAAAGCCATGCTCCATTGTTGTTATTCCATCATCAAGCAACTCAAAGCTGAGAAGACTATTGAAGCAGAATGCAAGACTGCAAACAAGAAGGCCCTACAAGAAGCCAAGAAATTCAGTAAAGAGGCTGTTGCTGCAGAGTGTGCTCACATCACAGCAGAGAACCAAGAAATTAGTGATGCAAAAAAAGGAAGAAACTCCAGCAGCAGGTGAAATATAAGGCTGAAAAGGTTCACCTTGCTGTAGAAAGGAAGGTATGTGATTGAATAGTCAATTTTTACTTCTAGTCAATTTTACTTTGCTAGGCATCAAAGAAGTGAAAGGCCTCCTCACAGACTATTGATGATGGTGGTCCCTGTCCCTGTTCACCCAGTCTAGCCATGATTGACATTGCTGAAGAACCTGATAATGCCAACAATAACAAATATTTGCCACACACAGATGATCCAGTCAATTTTCTCAAGTTATCCTCTGCTCTCCATCATCTTATCAAGCATAGTTGGTCCATTGAGGACATCAATCTCACTGAGAAGCTCCTTTGTGAATATGGGTTCAAATTGATCAAGATGTGTTTCACGTCACTATTACCTCTCTTCTAATCTCATAATCTGGCAGTTGTATGGTTCAATGGTGATCAAACCAAACCATTATTACACTACCCATGTTGCTGCATGTTGTATCAACTTTGGGCCACTACATGACTTCTCAACCTTTCTTTATAAATGACTCAATAAAGTCCTCAAATCCTACAAGATCAACAACCATGGAAGAGGAGAACTTGAGACTACTTTCTTTAGGGAGTTTCAGTGGATGTGTGAGCTTGATAGACTGACTTTTTCCCTCCAACATCAGGATAAAACACTCCCATTGCAAGTTGCTCAGATTATGCTCAAGATATCAAATGAAGAATGAGGGACTGTTGCTGGCCTTGCTACACTTTCTCAAGAACTTGACAATGTGAGCACTAATGGTATATAGATCTCAACTTCAATGATAATATTAGTGAAACCTGACACTCTGTTACAGCAGGATTTGTTTATGCTCTCTGCCCATGCCACTTGGTTAGAGAGCTGTCTTCTGACACTTACCGGATATTGGTGAGAGCACTCTGCCTCTGATTCTCTCTCACTTCTATCCATTATTGATATGAAATGGCCATCATCCCACATAGTATCCCTTTAAAATACACTGCAACCTTCTTTGACTATGTTATTGTTGATGGCAAGTGTTTCTATGCATCTCACATTGTCAGCACTAACAGGTCCTCCCTTGAGTACTTTGTTGGCTGGTACAGACATGTGAAACTGATTGAGATCCATAGTGAGTCTTTGAATGTTCACCTGTGGGAGCTCAGGGAATATCTGGATCAAGAGTGCTTACTCTAGAATGCCTCTTGAACCTGTATCACCACCATCCCTCCATGGGAAAAAGCCCTCCAAGCCCAAACACACCTGCTCAACAGAATCACCCTGCCCCATCCAACTCTCTGACATAGGTAGAACCTTCCATACCCTCCCCAAAGGCATCCTACATGCCTGTTTCCACCCACCCACCATCCTTCTCCCTATCCTGAGACAGCTTGTGAAGAACTCCCCAACATGGAACTGGACAACTATGGATGGCCCCAACAAGGGCAAGTTCTTTCAAGTCCCCACAGTGCCTACCACTGTGCATGACAGGATGAGCAATGCTCATGCCTGGTTTGTCCCCATATTCCACTCATTCAAAGCCCTCCTCCATGCACAAGCCCTTGACCCTGAGACTGTATGGGTGCTCCCCACTTATGTCCACATATTCCAAAACAACATGCTGATTCATCTCCACAGTCAGCTTGCTATTCTCACATGCACAGACCAGCCAGATCACCCTACCCCTATCAAATTCACAAAAGCACCCAAACCACCACCTCCTAAGCCCACCAAGCCCAACCCCCCCACCCCTCCTACCCCTGACCTAGCTGCCAAGGTAGCTGAACTCAAGAAACACATAGCAGAGCTCAAAATGAAGGTGGAGCTACTTTCAACCTCTGACCCTGACTCCTCTGAGTTGGATGGTTACTTCATGGCATTCTCTCCCCCTGACTCCTTCAGCACTGCACCAACAGTGATCCCCCAATGTGATCTTCCCTCCCCCACTCATTTCTCAATCTCCTCAACCTCATCAGACAACTCAGCAGTCCTAAGCCAAACCCCCCATCCCTCAGTAGCTTGGCTGAAGGATGTCCTGGATGATCCC